>JAZGTI010000541.1:8822-61222 GCA_036877585.1 Botia kubotai | reverse complement strand
GCTGTGTACATTTATCATACATGTAAAGCTGCTTTGTAACAATGACATTTTGTGAAAAGCGCTATACAAATAAAGTTGAATTGAATTGAACATTTTCAAAACCCTAAGCTAATGCCAGAGTCCTGGCTTCCTGTTCAGTCTGAGAAATCATGTTTTGCCAGGATCCTGACACAGATACTGTTATATTTTAGAGCGCAAGGTTTAGACTCGACTCGTCATGTCATAGTTCAATTCTCGCTTAGAGTCAGAGTCTAGACCCGCACTCTGGGTGTGCGTTCTGTGTGGAAGCACATGGTTCTGTTGTGTTTACATCTGCCATGTGCTCTCCGGTCTTGCGTCATCGCCCTGCCTCCTTGTTTCCTCGGTTCATTGTTTGAGTTAATGTTGCGCACCTGTTCGTCATTGTTCCCTTTTTGTATTTAATGCCCTCGTGTCTGCTGTCCTGTGCTGGTTTGTTCTCTCTGGTCTCTCGCCTGTTCTCTCGCATTCATTCTCTCATTTGGTTCGCTCTCGTTATTTGTATCTCGTCCACTCACACTTATGTGATCCCTTAAGTCTAGTCTTTGTTCGTGCTCTCGTCTGTGCTCCGTGTGTGGAGCATTCATAGTCTGAGTCTGTTCCCCAGTCGTGTCCTCTGTGTCCAGAGTCCTGTTGGTGTCCTCGTCGAGTCTGTGTTAAGTATCGTCATTGTTTGTGGAATTCTTCCTATCCGTTTAATTATTGTTTATATATATTTATATATGTATTAGTTATTTGTTCTTTTATTTTTTTATATTTGTTTATATTCACTTACTTTTATTATTATTATTATTATTTTCTCTGTTTCTGTTGCTGTTTCTGTCTGGTTTTGTCTCCTTGTTTTGTAGGCGTCATGACCCTTCTCCCGGTGTGGTGGCATCAGACCGTCACCAGGTCATGTGCCTACAAGTTGCCCGTTCCTTTCCAAGCAGGCCTGTCCCTCTTGGAGTATGCCCTGGAAGTTGACAAGCTCGACGAACCTGTATCGTTGTTCTTGTTACTCAACTGTTACTTCCTGGCAGGCCTCGACCATCCTCCTCCTCTTCAGGAGAGGGAGGAAATGGCCGATCTTCCATTCTGGGAGATGGTGGGTGCTCTCCACCAGTCACCGTGGTCGGGGCGTGCCCGTGAGGAGTCTCCACCCGTCTCCCCAGAGGTCTGCCAGGGTCCTGAGCAGAGGGTTCTGCGGCTGGAAATAGCATCGATCGGACTTTTGACTTGGTGTAATCAGGCCTCGGGGGTTTCGACTTGGTATAATCAGGCCCCGTGATGCCGAGCCCTCGTGGCTCTTCCTCCCTTGTCGGATTCGGCGGTGGCTCCATCAGCGAAGCTACCCTCCACCCCAATGTCTTGGGTGTCTGTTCCTGTGTCTGTCCAGTCTGTTCCCGTGTCTGTCCAGTCTGTCTCCCAGTCTGTGCAGGTGGCGGCGTCTTCCGCTCCGGCTTGGGAGGAGCTTGCCAGGCAACGAGCTCCTCCAACCCCATTGCCAGCTGGGAAGCCATGGTAGCGGAATTCGCTGTCCTAAAGGCCTGCCTCACGTTTCCTAAGTCCGGTCGGTGGCGCCCGCCTCTCCAGAGCCAGGCGACGGCGGGGTTCATCTCTCCAGAGCCAGGTCCGGCGGTGGCACCTGTCTCTCCAGAGCCAAGTCCGGCGATGGCGGCCACCTCTCATGAGTCCATCCTGTTCTTTCGATATCCGTTTGGCCTCCACTGTCCTGTATGCCCTCCAGCTGCTCCTTCCGCCTCTCCAGTGTCTGTCGAGGTCGCAGTGTCCGCCAATCCAGTGTCTGTCCCGGTAGCGGAGTCCGCCAGTCCAGTGTCTGTCCCGGCGGCGGAATCCGCCTATCTAGTTCCTGTCCCGGCTGCCAAGTGTCCAAGATGCCCTGTCTCTAAGGCTCCAGGGTCCGCTCCAAGGCCCGCTCCAGGGTCTGCTCCGAGGCCCGCTCCGTAAATTTTTATGTAAATTTATATATTTTGATTTAAAAACTATGCTGCATCTAAATGTATTTCACATTTTCTTTACCACTTGAATGCAGTAGATGTGCACATCTTAATCACTATATTAAATCATTATATGGTTTTCAAAAGTCTTGCTTAATATGGAGTCTTGGAGTGATATCATTTGGTGATATCAATATGGAGTGATATCATTTCCTGGTTTATGGCCGTGCTGTCACATAGCAATAAAAATTATATTCAAACCAAGTGTCACACTATTGATGCATACAGTATATATGTATTCTGTGTATGTTTAAACACAGGAAGGAAAGGGCATATACTAATCAACACTGCATGCTAATATTCCAGGGGTCAGTTGTTGACTACCTCTCCAGGACTTCTATAATGATATTGACTTCTATTGAAACCCACTAATTGTGTTTAAGTGCCAGGTAATCTGCACTCTATTGTCGCTTTCCAAATTAATAATCAACTGTATCAGACCTGTGCAACTGCCACCTTCACTGTGGCGCATTCAAGGTATAAATGTCTAAACTGTATAAATATCAGTGCCACAGCAAACATTTTCTTTTCTAGCTCCCCCTCAAAGTGAACACAAAAAAGATTAAATGTACACTACAGGTCAAAAATGTAGAATCACTTCATTATTTTTGTAACATTTTTGAATAATAGTAAACTCATTAAAACTCTTAGATAACACAAATGTAGTTATGAGAATTTGTGTGACCAAATCAAACCATGTTTTATTTTTGCAAAAATATTCTCTTGGCATTTTACCATCTAGTTTCACAAGGCATTACCCTGCAATAATTGTTAAACGGTACTGAAGGAGTTCCTATCTATGCTGGGTTCTTATAGACTTTGTCAGTATTCAGCCCAACTCATCCATTTTTAAAACATTTGCAGTTCTTTAAAATTGTAGTTTGTAAGGAAAACAGAAAATAATTCAAACATTTAAAAGAACGTCTTCAGCCTGAAAGACTTAAAATCATAAAAAAACATTTCAGGCAAGTGATCTTAAACCTATGACTGGTAGTGTAACACCTCAATAGCTAGTCTACAGTAACTTATTTTTACTGTGATCAAACACACAACTCAGTTTGGTCACAGTGGTCTATTTGCATTGTTCTGAGCACTCAAAAAGCCCACCTCTAACAACTGAATTAACAAGCTGTGTAAGGAACATGGATGAAAGTGTCAAAGTCCAAAAAACTTCTCATAAATATTTAAAATACATTTTAATACACAATCAATGCACAAACTAATCCTGTTTTCCTTGTTAAATAAATGAACCCCCAAAGCCACAGGTAATAAACACAGGTGTATCTAGTATGTTTGTGCTATGAACATGAAAGATACCTCAAATTATGCAACAGCGTAATTGAGGACAGTGGCACTATTATTTATCAAAGGTAAATAATCATAATAATTAAAAAAAATGTAACTTAATTTGGACAAACCCATTTTCTTGAGTATAGAAAATCATATTTTTAAAATAATTTAGATTAAAAAAACACTGCTTGTGGATTTTACACCACCATGGTCTTTACAAAATTGAAAAAATCTATTTGAAAACAAAAGCCATTCATTTTTAGTCCAAATTTCAAAGCCATCTATATTCTTGTGTACTTGTTGATAATGTTGATAAATTGATTTTTAAACACATTTAAACACATAAACACATTTATACTACACAGATTTTTGTCTAATCAAATCCTCAATAATGACAACATCTCTCTTCATGGCTATTGTATTGTGTTGTCTCAAACATAAAACCGAGACTGGCTCTATATGCAGATTTAAAGTGCGTTTTAACAAAGATGAAGATGAAGATAATTCTTAACATGAAACAACACACCAAATACATTCAATAACCGATCACAACAAGGGCAAACACATGGGTATATATACACAAACTAATCAGGGGAAACGAGGAACACCTGGACAATTAGGGGCTGTAAAGACTACAAAAACCAGGGACATGCGCTACATAATGTGTCTATTAAAAATAAATAAATAAATAATAATAATAATAATGAGGTCTTATGTTCTGCCAAACTTCCTGTTCCAACTAGAAATACCTAAACACAGAGAAAAAAGCAGTATGCACCTGAAGAGACAGGGCGTAAGAGATGATTTTATTCCTGTAAGGAACTTTAAAAGACAGACAGTCAGTATTTATTAGACCCAGAACAAGTCTTTCAGAGTTGAGAGGAAGATCTAGCTCACCTTTTGTGAGAGACTGTTTCCTGTCCATTGATTCCATCCATCCATCTGCAGTAACTGAAGGTGCACTGTTGGCAGTGAACTTTTAAAACTCCCTCATATGGCGTGTCTGCCTGTGTAAATGTCTGTATTGTACCTTTTTATTACATCAAATTACTGCTGTTTGCATTTAAAAAATGCTTTTATACAATTTTATGGTTCTTCTAACTACTGTTTTTGTTATTTACACAAAGTTGTCATCTAACACAAATAGAAGTATTTGAAAGCTGTTGAGTGGAAAACATGTATGTATTGTACACTTCTGGTCAAAAGTTTGGAAACACCTAAATATTTGTTTCCCCACATTTTAGAATAGTAAACTCTGGGAATTAACTTTTACTAAAGAAAAAATAAATTAATAATACTAATATGAAAATAAACTTGGTTATATTCTAGTATCTTCAACATAGTCACTTTTGCCTAGAATTTACAAAAATGTTTTCTTGACATTTCATCACCCAGTTTCTTGAGGAATCATCATGAAGGAGTTCCCCTCTTTCCTAGGCTCTTATTGGCTGTTTTATCTTTATTATTTGGCCCACACCATCAATTTCAAAACATTATTTGAATAAAATTGTACTTTTGTAACTGTAATTAATTTTAATGTTGGCACAGTTATATTTTTGTCTACAAAAATAATTTTAAACATTTAAGCAAATGATTTCAGATTAAAAGATGTTTACAATAAGATACATTTTAGTTACGTGTTTCCTAACTTTTGATCGGTAGTGTATTAGTGTGGGTATATATACCCACACCAATAGTGTATTATATAGTGTATTAGTATACGTATATATACCTCCTATTTTACATTTTAATTGAAATCCTATATAGACAAAAAAGACATTAAGGTATTACTCAGTGATGTTTTTAGAAATGTACAATAGCGGAAAAGAAAAGGCAGGCGGCCCCTTAAATGCTGGTAAAGCTGCACATGGCAACCATTAGCGCAAGACCCTCTGTAATGCTGTTGAGACAACCTGAGACCTGTCTGTGTGTGTGGTGTTTGGACCCTGTGTCAAGAGGTCCATAGGGGCACCCTGTTCACACACTACTCTATTCCTGAGGATAACAGTCTGAATGCTGAGAATATGCTAGTGTGGAAAATAATTTGTTTAGACATTGCTTTAGGCTAAGGCTTTGATTTCAAAATGGGAAACAATGAGGAATTTAATTTCAAAACAATACTTCTATCAGTACTCAACTCTCAAAAGAATCAACTCAGTTTTAACCTCACATTTGAACATTAAATGCCTTTACAAAACTTTAAATTCTACCTTGGAAACACACAATATCAAACCAGAAATCTGTTAGCGACTCTCTTTTTGGCTAAGAAAGTGCCTTACTTTTTTTTAAAAAAAAAAACGACTAAAAAACCGACTACATTTGTTTGCAGCTCTTAGTTGATTTATGCTGGTTTAGTTGGTTTCTGCAAGTCTCACAAAGCTGATGCTTAGTTGGACAGGTAGTCAGCCAGCTTGACTAACTTACCCTTGGTTTTAGAGTTTCCAGTACATTAATTACATGCTAAGGCAATGAGTTATGTACAGGGAATAATTTTTAATTTAAAAAAAAAAGTATTGGTTGATAAAAATGAATGTTTTTTGAAAAACATTTAATTCTTCAGATTTTAAATAATAAGGACACTATAGAGATTCATACACACATGACAAGGTTTACTGTAAATTCCCTGGTTCCATTCCAGTTTTACATTAGCATCAACTTGCCAGCATGATGCTAATTTGTTCTGGGTTTATGCCATGGCGTTGATGTGGTGGGTGTTCTGGGAGGTTGCCATGTGGTGAGTTACTAGCCCAAGTCACAAGAGCCCACCCCCAAAGTCTCAATAGCAATATGGTAACCTGCATAGAGTCCTACCTTCAATATAAAAATCAGTATGATTTTGTCCAAGACTTGACTATCTAAGTCAAAGTTTGGGAGTCCTATAAGATTCCTATGATTCCAGACAAAAATCCGTAGTCTTAAAGCTGTAGTCTTTAGCTAGTTTGACATCTTCACTGATTAATGATCAGCCACCCACCCCCCCAAAGACTGAGCAATAAACCTCTGTACACAGACAATGTGCACTTTAAACCATTAAGACACTGCAATTTGTACAACATATTCATACTGGTCACTTTAAACATTTAATTTGCACTGTTAGTTTTACTCTTTTTTATTCTTTATTCTATTTTATATTTATCTAGGTATATTTTAAGCATGGCTCTTTTTTATTATGTGTCGTTATGTGTCCAACTGTCGTTATGTGTCCAACTGTGTGCCTAAGCCAAGAGCTACTGATCAAAATTTCATTGTGCCTTGCATAGTGACAATAAAGATTCTTGATTCTTGATTAATGGCCATCGTGATCAAAAATGTCCTTCGATTCAATTATGCCAGTGTCAGTGAGACATAGTCCTGCAGTGGCTTCTCCTGTAACAACCATCAAATCAAGAACCAGCAGGAGCAATTTTCTTACCCACCACCATGTTAAAACACAGTACAGCTTTAGTGACTAAAGCTGGGCAAGCTGACTTTTTCTACAAACATCAAGAATCAAATAACATTATGCAGCCTGTTACACCTCACAGGACACAAATAAAACAATGGCTCATTGTTCATTCCAACAGGTCTTCTTTGGGTTTACAGAGCAGACACAAACACACCCCTAATTGCCTTAGGTAAGCTTCTGCACTGAGGCGAGTGGTACACAAGTCACACACAAACACAACTATGCTAACACAGCCCTCCTATGAGTAAACACCACATCAGAAACTTAGTGACTTTCCACTCTCATGCCTTTGTGGTATAACTGGAAAAACACGTTGGCCATTATAATACATGCTGACATTACATTGCAAAGTTCAATGAGGAAGAAGGATCAGCTTCTCAGAAACATGAACATTTATCCAGCCTGCTTCCGAACAATAAATTGCCATCGGTGCAACATAAAAAATGTCAAATGCGATATAAACAGAAAACAACTCAAAAAATGCAAAAAACATAGTGAAGCAGTCATCAATACAGCATAGGTTATGGTTTTCCTCCTCCTAAAGTCAACATACAACTTTCTTCAAAACCTATATTATTTTTGTAATGTGACATACATCCAAGTGTAAAGGATATTAAAAAAACTGTAGGGAAGTTTTTAATTCAATAGGAATTGATTCGTGGTTATTTACCACAGTGTAGGAAAAGTGGTTGGAGGGAATGTTTTTTTATAAGAAATTAAGGGCACTGATGAACTGTGTATAATAAAACCAGTGTTGTGAATTAAGAAAGTAAATAGGGTCCATTTTGATTTCACACTGTTTTAAAGTTTCACATACACGTTCATTATGTACGTGCCTCTAAAAGCCTAACACAGACTGTTTTGTGAATTCACCTGCACCTCCTCTACAGACACACACAACCCATACTTTCTCAAGTCTGTTCAGCCTACTTTAGAGGGCAAGAAGGAAAAATGTGAGGTTTCATATCAGGACGAAATCTAATTAAATATGGTTAAGTTCACTCTGAGAGTTCCATCACAGGCTTAGGAGATTCAGTCTTCAGTCACTGAGCGTTCTCCATTAATGCTTCTATTCCAATTAGCCTTCACAATAAAGACAAATGATCTGAGAGGGCCCAGTTAATTTACTTCTGTCAAATTCTCTGCATCCAGGCCATGTCACTGCTCACACAAGACACACACAAACTATACACTGGAGAGTGCCAAGTACACAATAAAACATTGGGCCAAGTACAGTAGAACAAAACGTAACACTTTTCAATGTACACAATTTTTAAACAGAGTTGTTTAGAATAGAGTGTAAAAATAGAATTGTAAAGTTTACTTTACATTTTATGTTGTCCATGCAAAAGTTGCTACCATCATGCTATGGTGTTTTGTGTTTGACAGGTAGTTGCTATATGGTTGCTAAGGTGTTTTAAGTGTTTTTTAGTGCATTGTTTTACAGCTTTTGGGCAGTCTTGACATTTGCTAGGTGTTTTGGGTGGGTGCTTAGTCATTAACCTTTGTAGCTCGACAAAAAATAAAATCTAAAATTCCCGTAGCTCAACTGGTAGACCATGGCACTTGCAATGTCAAGGGCATGGGTTCCATTCCTAGACAACACACAAACATAAAATATACCTTACATGCACTGTGAATCACACTGGATTAAAGCTTCTGCCAAATCCTTAAATGTAAAAAATAATAGTGACATGAAACACTTATCGCTGCTCAACTCTGTCATTTACATGGAAAGGGAGCAGCGCAACAACATTCAGCAAAGCACCTTGCAAGTGCACAATATTGCTTGGATGCTAGAAATACTTAAGGCAAATATCAGTGTACAAGTTCAGTCACTCTCAGAGATAGAATTAGGTTTGTAGACTCAAGTCCTCTGCCCTGGGCAAACACTTTTACTGAGAATGTTTTGAGAATGAGAATGTTGAGTCTTTATGGAACATGAAGGAAATCTTTACAAATGTCTTGTGGATTACTCATAAAGTTTCTCCCGTAACAAAAGAGACTGGAATAAAAACCAGGTTGTCGCCAGCAATGGCCACAATAGCCAAGAAGAAAAGGATGTGATGTTTCAAAATGTACATTTTATTTCTATTTATCCATCTTTCTCTCCACCGGGTATTTCTTACCTTTCCACTCTTCTTTGTGAAGAACACAAGATCTTTTGATCTTGCTTAAGTTATTTGTGTTCAAACAGGTCTCATCATTTATCATACACTCGTTTTTTCATCTGTTTGTCTAACAGTTGCTCGACCTGTGCCTACCACAACCTAACTGGTGGCAACAAGAGTAAAGATCATTACAACATCTTTCTCTATGCTGCCTTTGAGAAGGTAGTTTATTAAAGCAGGTGTCCGCATGACACCAAAGACACCCTAAATTTAAATTTCTGGGAATAAAAAATCCACTGCAAAGTCTGCACTAATTACTGTTGCACAAAGAATGCTCTAAGCTCCTTGTTTAGTGAAGGCAAAGGTTAACCTAATGTGAGAGGTTTTTGGGGAAAGCATTTTGTTTTGAGTGAATTATGTTCGTCCTTGAGTCGATAAAATGAGAGGCACCTTTTGGTTATCTGTTGCTTTTTCCCACCCAAAGACAAACATCACTTTCCCTCTTTACATTTGATCAGTTTTTTGGAGGTTTGTTTTTCTAACCAACAGTAAATCACCTTAACTAGTGATCTTTTCAATAAGTGCATAAATGCAGTATATACACAAAACAGATTTAAGTCAGGGTACACACAATACAATATGTCATTTGCCACAAAAAAAAACAAATGTTGGACTTACAGTCTTTTCACTGTTGTGCTGTCTTTAGGTCCTAGGTCACATTTATTTTTTTTCATTTTCGTGTCTATGGTACTGTCTTTTAAACAGTCTGTCTTGCCCTGTTGAATCATTTTGCTCTCTTGGCACCCCTATAGTCCACAGATTCCTATTCCTACACGTCCTGTGTCACAACTAGGTTTAACTTCAGTTTAGACCCGTTTTACAGTCCATTACAATTACAACATCTGAAAGTTAGAGGTGCTTTGCATCACATCACTTACTCCATGTATTTTCTTTATTATAATGTTGTCACAAATAAAATGAGAAATGTGGACATTTGGTTCTCACCAGAAATGCATATAATTAGTCAAATCATGTTTAGCTACAAATCTAGTAATGTTAATTTTGTAAGGTATATGTGTTTGTGTGTTTGTATGTGTAACTGTAAAATCCCATGTGTGTCAAAAGAGACAATAATTGAAGGTCAAAATGACTTGAACGACATTGCTAACAGCTGCAAGTATTCACACACCCTGACCGTAAAGTTAATGAACAGCAAATACAACGTTCTACATGTCACAAAACATATCATCACATGACAACTACAGTGAGGGAAAAAATTATTTGATCCCCTGCTGATTTTGTCATTTGCCCACTGAAAAAGAAATGATCAGTCTATAATTTTAATGGTAGGTTTATTTTAACAATGAGAGACAGAATAACAACCAAAAAATCCAGGACAATGCATTTCAAAAAAGTTATACATTGATTTGCATTTTAATGAGTGAAATACGTATTTAACCCCTTCGCAAAACATGACTTAGTACCTGGTGGCAAAACCCTTGTTGGCAATCACAGAGGTCAGACGTTTTTTGTAGTTGGTAGTTTGCACATCTCAAAAGGAATTTTATCCCACTCCTCTTTGCAGATCCTCTTTAAAGTCATTAGGGTTTCAAAGCTAACATTTGGTGACTCGAACCTTCAGCTCCCTCCAAAGATTTTCCCTGGGATTAAGGTCACATTAAGGTCTTAATGTGCTTCTTCTTGAGCCACTCCTTTGATGCCTTGGCCGTGTGTTTTGGGTCATTGTCATGGTGGAATAATTATCCACAACCCATTTTCAATGCCCTGGCTCAGGGAAAGCAGTTCTCACCCAAGATTTGATAGTACATGGCCCCATCCTTCGTCCCTTTGATGAGGTGCAGTTGTCCTGTCCCCTTAGTGGAAAAACACCCTCAAAGCATAATGCTTGCAGCTCCATGTTTAACAGTGGGAATAGTGTTCTTGGGGTCATCCAAACACGGCGAGTTGATGCCAAAGAGCTCAATTTTGGTCTCATCTGACCACAACACTTTCACCCAGTTCTCCCCTGAATCATTCAGATGTTCATTGGCAAACTTCAGACGGGCCGGTACATGTGCTTTTTTGAGCAGGGGAACTTTGAGGGCACTGCAGGATTGCAGTCTGTCACGGCATAGTGTGTTACCAATTGTTTTCTTGGTGACAATGGTCCCAGCTGCCTTGAGATCTTTATCAAGATCTTCCCTTGTAGTTCTGGGCTGATTCCTTACCATTCTCATGATAATTGAAACTCCATGAGGTGAGATGGAGCCCCAGACCGAGGGAGATTGACAGTTATTTTGTGTTTCTTCCATTTGCAAAAAATCGCACCAACTGTTGTCACCTTTTTACCAAGCTGCTTGCCGATGGTCTTGTAGCCCATTCCAGCCTTGTGTAGGTCTACAATCTTGTCCCTGACATCCTCTTTGGTCTTGGCCATGGTAAAGAGGTGTGGACAGGTGTCTTTCATACAGGTAACAAACTGAGATTAGGAGTACTCCCTTTAAGAGAGTGCTCCTAATCTCAACTTGTTACCTGTATAAAAGACACCTGGAAGCCAGAAATCTTGCTGATTACACCTAATTCAAATGCAAATCTATTGCAAATCAACTTTTTGAAAAGTGTTTATCTGAATTTTCTTGTTGTTATTCTGTCTCTCACTGTTAAAATAAACTATAGAAATAGTTATAAAATTATATAAAATTATAGATAATTTCTTTGTCAGTGGGCAAACGTACAAATTTTGTCTGTATTTTGTTTAGTTTTGATATTTCTAGCACATTTTCAAGGCAGGTTAAGAATGTGCTAAGCCTCATGGAGACTTCTCAGCCATGCTAGAAGGTTAGCGCTGGAATCTTGGGCTCAGATTGTTCATTGTCTGCATAGCTCTAATCAGTGTCATAAGGAAGGGATTGCACCACAGTGCACCAGCCACTTACCAGAGCTCACAATATATATACCCAACTCATAATTCTTGGAAGCTGATCAATATAAAAATTAGTAGGGACTCTAAACATGTGTCAGATGTGTCTTATGTCAGATGTGTTCTATGGCTATAACAGCCATAGACACTGATATCAGTCAGATTTATTTCATATATAATAGGTTTTCAGTTTCAGATTTTTCAATCTCTACATGTTGTCCCCCACAAAAAAAATGTGAGAAACTGTGTAAAGGACCAAATTCAAGGAATAAAAAAGTCAGGACAGGTAACCCCAGGAAATTCCTCCTCTATGAGGCATTGAAGGCCCTTTGGCAAGTGTCTGCTCTCATCTGTCTTACTTTTAGGATGTCAGAGGAGAAGCAGAGGAAGACAGGACAGAATACCCAAATCCATCTCACTAAATGCTTGCAGATGTGTGAACTGTATCCTTGCCATGTTTTCAGGCACTAACGCAACACTTCTTCGGCTTTATTTTGACCACAATGACAGGGAGGGGAAAAAAAACAATATTTCAGGTCAACCTTTTCAACTCAGCCTGGCATAACTAAACTCATCTTTCTTAATAATCCTATTACATAAAAATCAGATCACTAAATAAGAAACTAGCTCAAAAATGTGATTACACTTTTCACATAAAAAAGAGGTCATCATGTTGTGATCAGTAGCCCATCCACAGAAATTGAGGGTTTGGAAGTTAAAGTGTTTGTTATTAAACTACAGTATAACACCTTTGTGTGAGTAATAAATCTAAAAGGAATAATTCCATAAAAACCAAGTCATTCAAAGATATTAAGTAAATGAGGATGGTTTTTTTTGTTTTTTGAATCTTGAAAGCACTTGCTTTAATTCTAATTCCTCTTATTTAATATCAAAACTAAACATATCAATACAAGCATTGATATACAAAGATACTGTCAATGTGTGGACCCATGGAGATTCAAAAATGAGACCAAGCTTTGTCCTACTTGCTGATTGTATTTTTTTATACTAATTGTTTATTGCACAGCAAATACATATCTTTATAGATAAAAACATGACTGAGGGAATTGCAGCCTCAAATTATGTTATCATGTTATTTATAAATCTTTTACAATCTCAGTACTGTTAGTATATAGTAATTAGTATAACTCATATACGTCTTATGAGAGAAATTAAAATGTTCAGTAATACCATGTATTCAATATTACTATCCCATAGAAAAGAAAATTCACAGAAGAAATCTCTTTAATATTATAGTGGAAACATTTGCTTAAATCTTCTGTGTCTAAGATATTTCTTCTGAAAAATGAGTTTCAGAAGATATCTTAACAATGTCTCAAACTGAGCTCAAGTTTGGCAATTCTGCACTTGACAGTCCATATTACTGAAGATTTCAATATAAAACATTTCTCACCAAATTTACCTCCTGACCAATTATAAGAGAAACATCTGAGACAAAGCTGAGATGTCCTTAAATCTCCTGATCTATCAAAGAGCAGAAATAATGTGTGCAAAGAAATACATTTTTCCTCATGGGGTGGGGCAAAAGAATGCTTTCTTTATTATATGTAAAGCTGCTTGAAACAATGCACCACTGTGAAAAGCTGCCTGTTTCCATCCAAACCTGCACTCTATATTGAGGAGTAATATGCTAAATTAGGACAGAGCCTTAATTATTTATACAGAGATAATGAGTAAAAGTGATCCCATTCCAATGTTTCCAGATGTAAATCCTCTGACAGAGGTAAACACACTCAAGCCACCATCTATCATGTTTTGGAATCTATCTAAAACCAATATCTGATCTGAATTACCTGCAATGCAACATCAAGAACTTTGTAAAAGAGTGACTTATGAAGACTAATTGTTACCATGGCTCTAAAACGCAAGCTTTTTGTCAAGCCCTGGTCATCAGTGAATAAAGCCAGTCAAATGTCACCTTGACAGATTCTTCTACTCTCAGGCCCTAACACCCAAACAAATTAGGCTGCTCCTTTGTATCTTTCTGGTGTATCTTCCGCCCACCACAAAACAACAAAGCCAGCATCCGCACTAGATGATCCACTTCCCTGTACCCCCTCCTTCCCCCTACCATCTCTGTTTTGTGCTAATTAATTTAATCCTGTAAGCAGGTGTAAGCCTGTTAAGAAGCCAAGTCCAGACGGGCCAGAGAAAGTTGGACTGTAAAAAAGGGGAATTAAAAGAGGGTATAAACAACAACAGCAAGTTGCAAAAACAGCAAGTGGAAAATCCTGTTTAGAGAGGTAGACAGCAGTAGGTAAAGAAAGGGCTTGTTCTCCCACTCTACTCCATGTGTTTTCTTGTTTTGTTCCTGTATTAATCATCAATATCTATCCTAAGTCTCTTACATTAGTACACAGAAAAGTTTTGGAAAAAAACATAACATTCACTTTTCCTTTTTAGAGAGGGCTAGTGTTTTTTTATCTATTCTTTTTACTTCCTTTATTTCTTTTTCTTCCTTGTTCTTTGCGGCTTTAGAGAGTCTGTTTTAAAAGCATACTGAACATGAAGATTTTTCAGAGCCCTGGTGAGAGGGATCAGTTTTTGGCAGGGCGATCTGTTGGAGAGCAGATAAAGAGCTGGTGACAAGGGACAGAATTTGGCAAGAGTGCTTGCTGGGGGACAGATAAAGTGATGCGGCAGTAGGCTTTTTAAATGCTGCCATTAAGAGCCAATAGTGCCAGAAACTGATCTCTTTTCCGGTGTGTGCCATGCTTCCAAATGTCACTTGGCATTGGAAAGGGAGAGGTCCAGGGTAAATGGAGAAACCAAAGAGTATTGAACACTCTCCAAGGCCTAGAGACAATCAATCAACCACCCTTAGTATTACACCTCCCCTCTCAAAGCTACTATGATCCTGCTCTATCCAAATGCACATCCCCTTTCAAGACTCTGAGCTCCACAACATTCTGATTTGCTCTTTGCCCATTGCTTCTTATTTATTTTTTTCTTCATAAGGTGTCAGCAGCACAAGTTCATCAAATACATTCCTTTGAGCTTGTAGCACAACAAGCTGAGCACACTGAGCACAGATAAGCCTCTTTTAGAAACGAAGGAGAATTTAATTCAGGTTTGAGTGACAGCAGGAAGATTTATCCCCTCATCAGACAATGCCGTCTTTTCGGGACTTTAATCTCCTGCAGACAATGGGCTGTTTTTTACCCCTCATCCTGAGCTTTTCCCACGATGCACGCTGATTAGCTGTGGCTGACTGGACACTGGCCATTATCTCTTGTTTTCTGTGAATCGTATGCATTTGTGAGGAGAATGGGAATAAAGGCAAGGATGGGAAAGAGAGTGAGCAGAGGAGAGAGGATGAGAGACAGATCAAGACAAAAGTTTTGTGTGCCAAGTTTATTCACAACTTGAAACGTGTGTGTGTGTGCTGTAGCAGGTCAGATGAGAAAGTACAACATAATGATAACAACATCATTAAATCAAAATGGATCAGTTCTGCTTTCTTATTAAATGTTTCTGCATTAATAAGCATGAATTTGCAATTTGTGCACCAAGTTGTTGAAATTATTTGTTGAAAATCAGGCAGTATCAAAATTAGTGGTGGCTTTGTCATTTTGTTTCTGTACATACTATTTTCTGAGCATTAAGAAATGAAAGGTATGACGGTACCAAAGAATCATCACATCTGACTTTGAATAGCATTCAGCATATTATTTATCTAATCAAACTAAAGTAAATAGTAAATAATCATAATAAACAAAACAAGTCGTCCCCATTCCAGGGCCCTCACACAACTATGCAAAGTAAATGTAAACTGTGTAATGGTACAAAACCAGAGACATGATATCAGTGGTGACAGGGAAAAACAGTTGGACAGTAGCATAACAATGTCAGCTGCAAGGTTTCACCATTTGGACAGCTGGCAAGTAAAGCATGAAGTAACATCAGACAGTGTAATAATGAAATTATTTTATGTTGGGCAGAACTAAGTCAAGCAAATTGATAATATGTTCAACTTAGTGAGACGAATGTCCATACCAAAGTATGCTTTTATTTATTGCTTTTTTTAAGTTTGCTTTTTTTGTTTTATCCCACATTCCATTCAACATGTCTGACCACCTAGTCGGTGAAGTCGAACAAAACCTGGTAAACTTGACTCTACATGACAAAAACAATGATCAGACCAAGTCCTGTGCGCATCCAATCAACTTTATCCTAACTATTTTCTGCATTTGGGGGCACTTTTCAGCTTCATGACCATACCCAAGCAATTTTTTTTCGCCAGGCTTGACACATATGCTGAATTTCTTGACTTTTTGAGCATGTTAAGTGCCTCAAACCTGAGTGGAAACTGGAAGAAAAACAATAAATATAGCTGCAAGCCTCAATGACGGTCCCAAGCACTATGGCACCATCGCCACTAGGAGCTTATCTGAAAACAATGCACAGTGGGCACTTGCATTTATTTAGGTAAATAACAGCGACTGTTGTCGCTTAAAATAGCCCATTTTAAGTAACACTTCCTGCTGTCAGTTGGTGCCACTATGACTGTAATTAGCCACATCCATTGGATCTGCCCCCATGATGAAACACACAGTTTGGTTTACATCACTTAATGCATGCAGAAGATATGAAACAATTCCTCTTTCCAATTTGTACCATACATTAATAGCCTCAACGTGGCAACACTGTTCAAGATATTAAAAATTCCTTTGAAAATCAGACATTTTTATTTTTCTTCAAATTATTGGCATAGTATCTAATTCCATGCCATTGTAAACATGTTAAGTGCCTCAGGTACACCTGAATGTAGTTTTAAAGTTTGACATGTTACAATGGCAACATTTTTTAAGATATTTTACATCACATTTTCAAATTAGCTATGTCTCTGATTATCCTGAGCATGTCTGAAGTGACTTGGCTAAATGTGGACAATTTTAAAGTGGGTTTTATGCAAAACACTTCCTGTTTCCAGTTTGTGGCTCTATGACTATGACTTAATTGTTATATCAATGTCATCAGCCCACCACACCAAACATAATTCTCAAGGTTTATGTAAATTGCTGTAGATATTAGAGGCGTCTTGTTTCCCATTTTTCGACCTGAATTTATCGCCTCACCATGGGAACACTGTTCAAGATAATTCCTTTACAATTTTGTGTCTTCAATGTCTTGACATGATGTTCATGAAGTTGGTAGACAATCACAGGAAATCCCTAGGAGTATTTAAAAGTTAATTGCATGCCCTTTCAGAAAGTCCAAGATGGCCGAATTCTTTTTGGACAGAATTAATGGTTGTCAGTGCGAAAGTTGCTTGGGTTGACAAGACCAGTACATGTACCACATTTTGTACAGGTGCGTGCATGTATGATATATTCACTATTTTTGTGCCGCATAGCAGGGGGTGCTATGGAGCGCCTTTACTGCCCATGTGCCAACCTTTGCCTAGTGGCCATTGACATGTTAAAGGGCCCAAAACTCCCGAAAAAATTGGAAAAATAAACACCAGGAAAACAACAGGGCTCTGCACCTATATTGCAGTACACTGACCTGCACACCTTGGTGCTTGGGCCCTAATTGCATCCTGTCATACTTTCACTTGAAAATAGGTTTTTAAAATATTTAAGTTAAATGCATTGTAAATGTTGCTTCATAAGTTCGTAAATACCATTCAATAAATTAGTGGAAGAACAGACATGTGCCTCAATGTGCTGTACTTTAAGAGTTTATATGTAAGAATGGCTCTCTCTTCATGTTTGGTGGGCAGCAATCAGAGGCATTCCTTAATATGCTAAATAAGCATTTTAGGGCTAACCATAGCTACCAAGGGAAATTAAACTGATAAATTTACCTCATGATTTATCTTGGCGAGAGCCTGACCAAGAACACGTTGGTGATCATTACTCTTCTCAAAATGGATAAAGTCTAAACCATCGAATCATATTGATTGGAGACCAGCTGAATACTGTCTTGCTTAATAAAATCTTAGTATTAATAATTTGTTTTCCTAATATACATCTTATAATGAACAATAACATTTGCAACAATACCATGTATTTTGTTTTTGAAGTTATACATGTCATAATTTTGTCTTTTCTGTTTTTATCATTATAGGTAAGTCTGCATAATATGGCATCTTCCCAGAGCGGATTAAAGGAAATAAATATTCCTATAAATGCAGAGAAGAGACCGTTGTCTAACATGACAAACCCCTGATGGATGTCTCAGTCAGAGGTCAGTATACCTCCCAACCATGTGCCTGTAAAGAGATCTGCAGCACTCTCTTGGTTGGAGTAGCATCGGCATGCTGTATATGTTAAAATACTATTATAGGGCAGATTCTAAAAAAATGGTGACTTCATGTATATATATTTGCCTATGCACTTGATTTAGATTTGTTATTCTGGTCAAGTTAGTTGTCATTTATATTAAAAATATTTTTCAATGTTTGAGTGCTAATAACTTTTTTAAAAACTTTCTTTGTTTTTAGAAACAAAATTCTCATTTTTTAAATTATGATTAAAATTGGCCAATTTTACCAGTTACTTGCATGTGCTGTTCCTTTTTTGTGAGTATTAAGAGTATTGCCGTTTTAGCTTAGCAGCATGTTAATGCCAAGATCTATTTTAAGTTGAGTCTCCCATGCATGTTTTGTGAAGAGAGCAATCTGTGTTACCGTTGCTGACTATGTAGAGCAATTGTATGCTCTACAGTTGCTTGCCTATGTAGTGTTCTGAATTGGTGTTCCAATTTTATTACATTAACAATGAAGGCAGTATACAGCAGCACAGCGCATATTTTCAACAAAACTATAGGTGTCATAATATTCACAATCAGCAAGGAATGTTTCTCTTACTGGCAGGTGTTTTATATAAACTATTGGTCAAGTATTGTTTTCCTGGGATGTGCTCTAGAACATGAAATGATGGTTCATTGCATTCCTGCAGCAAATCCCCTCCTGCATTCATATCTGCTTGTACCCTTTATTCAGCTTCTGCATTCACAAAATGTCTTCTATGAAAAAGGGTCAGGAACCCATTAAACTGGAGCTATGATAACAATGACCCCCCCAGCAATGCTAAGACCTCACTTCCCCAGCCTGCCTTTGTGCTGTTTACCCCCTCTGTCTGTCCATACATTTTTCTTATTCTGTGGTGTATCATTGTCATATAATTTTTAATTTGCTGCAATTTAGTAGTCTGTGTTCTGTTGTATTTAAGCCATTTTAAGAAAATTAATTCATTACAGCAATTTATTTTAAATTATTTATTTATTTGTAAAATTAGTTATATTTCCTATTTAAAATAGGGTAAAGTACGGCCTTTCTTTGACAACATCCTCTCTTTTTCTGTTTTAGAACCATTTATGGGTTCAGTCTCTTTTACAATTGCTAGTCATCTCTCTGGTACGTAAAGCACTAACACATTTTCTTTCATGACTCTTTATGTGGCTCTGCTTTTCTTTGGCTGATCTGTCTGAAACAGTGTAGGTCTTAACAAGCCTGTACCCATCTTCTTCCAGCTATTAAAAAGGCCGTTCTAAAGATGCTTAGATGATGTGCACAGAGGTCCAGGCCAATTTTATTAAGTGAAGCTCCAAACATAGCCAAAAAAGAAACTTGGACGTCTTCTCATAATTTCTCATTCGTACAGTGCATGAGTCAGCCTTAGCGATATTATTTGTTCCACAGCAAACACATTGTCTTTCTCTGTCTGTCTGTTTTACTGTCTGTCTCTACCAGTCTCACTAACTGTCTGAATCTCCAGTACAATGAAGCCTGAAACATGATTTCAGTCCAGCCTAAGAGTAAGTAATTCAAAAAACATGCTCATAATTTACTGACATGTTTCATTCCTGAACTCAGACAGCACTCCTATTCTGGCTATCCTAGTTGGGCAGATTGAAAACAAGGTCCCTTACGAAGGAACTCAGCACTGTGTTACGACTTTGACACTATGGGGACAGCGCTTCAGATGCGCCCAGATCTGAAATTGTGTGAAATCATGCTTATTTATATGTGACGTAGTGTTGTTTGCCACATAATCGTTATAAAGGCACCAGCAAAAGATGTCATCAGCTTATTGTCTTCAGGAAGCCCATCTGTCAGGCAAGTTAAATGTGAAGGAAAGCAGAAGATATTAGTGCAGGGAAATAGTTAGAAAGAAAATGTTTTAGAACTCTAAAATGTTTTAGAAGTATGTGCCACCTAGCCCTCATGCAGCCTGCATGATTTGTGTAAGTTTTGTTTGGGAGTGGAGCATGTCATATCAGTGGGCCATTTCTTTTCGTCAAATCGGATGAGCTCACGCCTGCTTTAGGAGGCAAATTAGCCTCCTCCTTCAGCAACATTTGAGGAGTTGTTGAGGTAATATTTCTGGCTGTTGAGAAGCTGAGCCTCGAGTGGCCAGATGAACGATAGCAAATAACTACTTCTAAATTGGATGATAAATTTGCCTAAACAAAAACAGCCTCCTGTTCTTCTCTGATCTTTACACTAAGGTATTGAAGACTTGGAAGACTCTATATTTAGCTTGTGTGTTTACACCGGCCACAGACAATTACTTATCTGTTGCTGGACTCCATGAGCTCCATAAGTCTCAATAGATATCTGTCCCCTTCTACACCATTGTCATAAAGGAAACTCGCTTTGCCCCCAGACCATGCGGAATTACATTACAGTTTAGTGGGCAAGGCTTATGCAGCAGCAGATCAAGCTCTGTCATTGACAGATACTGTGTGGCTAAGAAGCAATTGGAGATGTTCAAGTAGCTCCTCCCTGCCAGGCCCAGGCATCTGCAGTACCAGGTAATCCATCTACTTTCTCTGCTTTCAGATCCACCTCTGCTTACATGCAGCAGCAGAATGCCAGTGTGACAGCTCATGCCTATACTTCACAATCCAAAAGAAAGTCAAGGACTGTGAAGAAGAACACTTGACGCCAGCAGCGTTGTCCTGGGGGCCAACCCGTGTGCACATCAAAATCTCATGCCAGCCCCCTCGGAACCCCCAGAGGGTGTTCTGGCATTTCATCCACCCCATCTTTTCTTCTCATGGTTTGTCATGATAGATCTAAAGGATGAATATTTAGAACCTCAAGATTCTGCCAGAACACAGGGTGAAGCCAGAACACAGGGCGAAGCTTACCAATATTAAGTGTTTAGTTTTGGCCAAACCCTATCATCATGCACCTTCACATAGTGTGTGGATGCAGCTCTGGCTCCCTTGAGACTCCAGGGCATTTGCATTCTAAATTACATAGATGAGTGGCTAGTCATGCCAGCTCTCAAGAACTAGCTGAATAGTATTGAGATGTTGTGTTAGCTCACGTGAGGTGTTTAGGGCTGAGACTTAACACTATAAACAGTACACCTTCTCCAGTACAAAGAACTATCTTTCAAGACAGGATATTATAGACTCCATGTGGTGGAGTCTATTGGTAGAGGTACGGCCGATCAGAAATGGATTTGTTCGCCTCAGAGGAGTTGACCCACTGTCGCATCTGGTTTAGCCTCACTCACCTAGCCCCATTGTGGTTGGATGCCATGATGCAAATATAGCTGAGAATGCATCTGTATGCCTCTCCCCTGATACCCTTGCTCCCAGAAGTCCTGGGGAGTGTTCGACCAAGTTCATCTACTCTTGGTACCGCCGGTCTGGCTGACCCAAGGGTGGTTTTTAGACATGAAGTCTTTCCTGGACTGAGTTCCTTGGGAACCTTCTATCTCATGCTTGGGGGTCAGTCTTTTATACCCAGTGGGAAATTTGAAAAACGTTAGCACCTGTTACTATCAAGGTTTATATGGCCATTGTTTCTGCTAGCCATTAGCCTGTTGAACTTTTGTTCTGTCCTAAAGGGGTCAAGGGGGTAGGAGATATATTGTCTCTTTCTATAGATCCTGCCTGTTTAGATTTTCCCCTGGCTTTGTTAAAGCCATTTTGCATCCAGACAATATTCCTAAGGTGCAGACCAGTGCTCGCCACCCGGAGGTGCTTTAAGCCTTTTGTCCTCTGCTGCACGAGTTGCCAGAACAGGAAAGGATTCACTTGTTGTATCCAGTCAGAGATTTGAGGATCTATGTCCACCACTTAAGCCAGTGACGTAAGACCTCTCAGCTCTTTAGTCTGTTTTTGTGGTAATATGGTCACCAAACAGCACTTATCTTACTGGATCACAGATGCTATTACTCTGGCCTATGAATCTTATGACTTAGTTTTACCCCTGGGCATTAGGGCCCATTCTACCAAGAGTGTAGCATCATCTAAGGCACTGTCTAGAGGTACAGCTCCAAGTGATGTTTGGGCTGCAGCAGGCTTTTCCTCAGGCATCTTTTAAAGGTTATGTGCTATGCAACACTACATCACATAACTTTGACCTGCCTATAAATAGGTGTGATTTCACATGCGTATAGACCAGGGCACGCCTGAAGTGTGTTCCCCATAGTGTCAAAGCCATGACGCAGCATTTTGTTTCTTGTCTCAGGGAACCAGGTTACATATGTAACATGTTTCATAAAGGTATTGTGACTGAATGTATCAATTTGTTTATTCTTTGCGTGCATCTTAAAAGCTCAAATAAGCCATAATCTCTCATATGGATATGGATGTGAAAAAATCTAGCAGCTTGTTCAAAGAATGCCTAAAAAGGAAATTGCTGGTGTGGTAGTACTGATACTATCAAAGATGTGAATAAACAGAACTGTGTTCAACAGGGTCACATTTAATATTTACATTTCGGCACTAATGTGCTGTCAGCCGGAAATATAGGGATTTTTATTGAAAAGTCACACAGATGTGACTAAAACATCAGATATATGCAGGACAAGAGGTCGGTTAAAGAACTTAAAGAGATTTCATTTAGGTGATTAGTTAAGTGAGAAAAGACACAAGAGCTAGTTCTTGCAGTTCAAACACACACAGATTTAGCTAATTTTAAACCATTTTTAAGCAATTTCCGATCTAAATTAGAGTAATATACAGACTAATACATAGACTAGGCAAAACTATATATGCACAATCATATACAGTTTAAATCTGTATCTTACACTATTTCTTACATTCAAAATATTTATTATTAACATTTATTTATTTATTTAGGAACTTTTCTGTTTGCTTTGTCAGATTTAGCTTACTTGGGGACATTTTAGACAATTTTATTCCAAAAGTATAGCAAGTTCAGAAACACATTACTAACTCTCTCTCTGGGAAATCTCTCTCTGCCCTTCATTTGCCTTCCAGCACCTTTATTAATACTCATTACTCCCAGCACCACCCCTCTGTCCCTAAAGCCCATTTTATTAACTCAAGCTAAAAAAAACTAAACAAATAACAAACCGCCTAATTAAAAACAGTGTCATACTTTTCCTACAGGAGATGGAACCATAAATTATAGTTTTTGAGTTGGCTACTTATGCTCATGACCCCTGAATTTACAGCTACTTTACAGTTGACCCATATGACTTTTCATGTTATTGCCATTGTGGAAATTGACATATAAACTGTCTCTAATAAAGCCTCTAAAACATAACTTTTCCTTAGAAAGACAGCAAAGTTAGCCTAAAGCTAGTTGTCTACTCCACAAGCCAATAATGACAGATCCTATCAAACAATTAGGCAAATCCTCCTCTAAAAGCTGTCTGTGAGATTATTAACATCCCAAAAACAAAACCTGAGAAAAGGGCATTCCACAAAGCCCTCACAAATCAACAGTGGTAAATGGGTGGTAATTGCTCTTGTTGCTTCAACAGCTGTACAAGCTGATGTGCATCATAGGAGGAAGAATAGACCCTTTTAAACGCCCTGTTCTCTTTACACCACTTTAACTCTTCCAATTGCCAAAGAAACATCCATCCACCCCCCTTGCATCTCAGGTCAAATGCAAGCATAACAAAATTGGATTTGTCTTTAATGCCTCTTTACCCCAAAGAAAAGGGTAATTAGTGATGTCTGGCCAATTAAACAACATCCTTTCATATAAACAGACAAGTAACTCAACAGGGACAGAGAAATTTCCTCCACTTCAAAGCAGACACTGGACGCTATCAGACCAACCTGATTAAATGTCCAATTTAAAGTAGGGTGGGGGTATGTACATACAATTGAAGCCCTAAAACAAAACCAATTTTGACCCCCCCCCCCAGATCTTATTAGTTCAAGTCTGTCAAAAAAATGAGAAACACAAAACATGACCTCCTTCAACTGAAAATGGACGTGGGCTCTGAGAATAGCCCAGCATTATTCAAAAAATAACCTGACATGGTCATTGACGCTGATAGTAATTTTATGAATCAATTTAGTTGACATGAAATGGTCTATTTTTTTTGTTCTAGGCAAAAGTGTGTGATGAGGCTAGGTAACATGAGATTTCTTCAAGTTTTGTGCAGGAAGGAAACAACTTACAAATACTTAAATTATACTGATGACATTTAACATTTTGCAGTTGTGGCCCACCAATAGAGCGATGAGCTCATGTGTGCAAGCAGTCGAATTCTATCATACCCAAGAGGCGTTTGGGAAAATAAACCCTACTACTGCATGCAAACCCATGAGGGGATATAAGGGACTATATAAAGTCCAGGTGCTCGCTAAAATAATATTTAAAAATTTGGTTTTATATCCTTAGCCGGTAAACATGCTACAGAGTCTCTTTTTTTAACCTTTGAAATATTTTGAAACTGATTATTTGGATGGACCTAAACATCAAACAAACTATTTGAAAAGATATCAGCTCAATGTATTCAATGTATTTTTTCTGACATGAACACTGACAAGTTTGTTGTGGCCAGCCTTTTAATATCTTTTTCATTCTCTCTTTTTCTTATGTATCTTTCTTGTCTATTTTACACCCTTATCCTGAATGCACACAAAAGTTTTTCTGTAACAGTATTATATAACATATTAATTATGTATAATGTAACACAATTATTAAAAGACAGTTTTATTGGTAGTCACTGTAAATCATTCTTACTTAAACTCATTAAGTTAAAGAAGTGAGTTAAGGTGAATGCAAACCCCCCTAACCATGGTAAAATCGCAAGGACAGTCTGTCATAGATTTATGCTAATACTACTAAAAACAATTCTTCTGCCAAGTAATAGTTCATGTATCACTAGGCAGTTTACGATTGGCATGCAAATCTCAATTTAGGGCATTAATGTAGAATGTGGGGTCATTGGTCTATGTTTATATGCATTTTTTAACAGTCTCAAACTGTCTCATCCAATTAGAATTTGAAGTTATACCTTAGTATCTCTCTATCATTAATGCTAACTCTTTGACAAGCAAAGCCCACTTCTTCTTCTTTTGAAGACAGATAAACATGCACACTTATACACACACACCCTTGACCTCTACCAGCAGGGCTCTTATTTGTCCGTGACTGTGTTTGTAGCTATAGCCTTTTCACCTCTGATCAAGACCAGGCCATGGAAAATTTGATCACATTAGCCACATGTTGTTTCTAATATCATTTCAACAAGAAAGGACACTGTCTAAGTAGACATAAAGCAGCCACAAAAAGTTCACCATCCATTGTCGCTAGCTGCAGAGAGAGCCATGGGGGTCTGCTGCTAATTTCCCTCCCCAAGCTATGTAATCTATGGCAGAGATTAGAGTAAAGCAGTTATTCTTGAGTATTTTATTAAGAAGTGCTTTAGGCACTGGAAGAGGGGCTTTATTGCTTTTCGAACGGCCTGCCATACAATACAATACAAACATTTTGTGTTATTTCAGCAAACTCAAATCAGATGTGGTGGCTCTTTTTTGGGAGGAACTTGGCATCAAAGAAAAGTCTCTTAAAACAAAAATCTTCCCTTTTGCACAGGTCTTGCTCTAAATTGTGTCTGCTATATAAATAAGAAGGTGTCCAGGCAGGAGTCCCATACCTAGTTTTAATTAAAAGCAAGAGTACTGACATGCAGGGGATCTGCGTTCAGAACATTACTGTTTCAGTGTATTTATAAGACCTACAGCAAACAAATAAGGAAATCTTAAGCCATTGCCAGTGACCCCAAACTGCCAATATTAAAAAATGTTTAGTTGAAAACAAAAGCAGACTATAGACATTAAACATAAAAAAGAACTTAAACATAACAAATAATACATTAGCAATCAAATAAGTCTTGTTGCCTTTCAACAACATAATGGCTCTTTAAAATACAATTGTGCAAAATGTTTGTGTAACTAACTCGGTGCTAGGAAAATTAAGCAGATCTTTTGTCACTCAAAGGGCTGAACTTCCGATCCACACCATAACTGTATTAAGTAGCAAGGGTAACTGCTGTACTCTAAAACAACAATTTAAACCAATGACGTTTAACCCCCTGACATTCGAAATATGCCATTTGAACACCAAAGAATAATAAACAAAATATGGGTAATGAACCTCAGGTGGCGTATAAGTGCAGTAAGGGGACAGCAACCCCTGCCAATGCTATGCTGCCAATGCTAACTCTGGTTATAATAAGCAACTTTGCAAGTTACAATAAGTAACCTTTACTTCTATTATGACATATTACACTAAATTTCACAAAAACCGAGAAAGTGAATCACATAAATAGTTAGAAAAGCAAAAGTCGGTTTGAGTGTGATCAGAAGTCTTTGTTTCTCAGAAGACATAGCATAAACATTTGTAGGCCTGTCCATATCTTATCTGACTACTGCTGCACATGGGCAACACCAGAGACATTATCCGAATATGAATTATCATAATCCGAACACTTGAGTGTTTTGTATAGGAAACTGTTATGGTTTATGGTTTTAGTATTTTGCGTTTACCTTTTATTGTACTATTAAGCATTATTGTCTTGAATTTAAAGTAATGGTAATACTGCCTGTTTACCATTGAGAAACTCAATGGTACATAGTGAGAAACTCTCCTAGAAACTTAAAAATCCAGACAATAATTTAAATAAAGCCAACATTACTTTAGAAGAAAAGACATTTGTTTAAAAAAACAATTTTCAATTAAAACAATAATTGACATCTTCAAAAAAAACACTCAGAGACATTTGTGAATGGTAAAAAATGCACGGGCAAAAACACTATAGGCCGGCATTCTAACAACTCATAAAACACTCTGAAACCGAATCTTTACTTTAAGCAAGGTTAAAAATGTGGGTTGAGAGTGAGAGGGAGAAAAAAATGAAAAACAAGCAAATATCTGAAGTGGACTTGTTTGAGTTGAACAGACATAGAAAGGGTTTCATTGTTGATAAAGAGCAGCCTTATAGTGCATAACAGAGGTGCATTTCCATATTTGGCTGCTCGGTCAAATTTATTGTTAGCAATTGTTTTATCTTAATTTGCAAGCTTCATATGTTTATAAGCTCAATAGGGGGCAATAGTCAATTTCTGTAAGTAAAAATCCCATTCATTTTCTCCATAGAGAAAAGCAGAGTTATAATGTATAAATCTTTCAACATGGACAAACCATTAGATGTGAGGTTATGGTATATGTGATGATATATGCCTGTGTAGAAGCCTTTTTTTTAATTGTGTTTAATAGGCAAATTCTTGGTAAAGAACTACACTACCTATAATCATCTTTCTTTAAAATTTGAAACACTTTGAATATGTTCTTATGATATCAATATCATTTCATACTATTACCTAAACTTAAGTAAACTTCGATTACATCATTCACAACATCATTCACACTGTGAAGTATAATTTGATTCAAATTATTTTTTATATACTATTTTTTTATCAAGTCAAAGGCTTGATAATGATTTAACTGGTTGATTGGGTCCATGGCTTAGAACTGAATCTGAAAATGAATCTAAAAAATATTTTTTGAACCAAGACCACTGAAAAGTGGACATTCACTGTTGTGCACTATTGTTAAGTGTCTTCTCTGTCCCTTAATAATCCATGTTACTTTTCTTGGAATTGCCATACAAAAAAAAAACATTTCCATAGACCAAAAGATAAAAGTTGCCTAAATAGTTAATAATATGAAAACACAGGTGTACTTCCTCCACAACTTACACCTCTAAGTCTTTGACTCCTGCATCTGTGTGTGTGGGAGTTCATGATTATCTGTACTGCTGCACTGCACTGGACCAATTAATTACAACATATTAATTGGTGCTTGGGTTTCAGTAGAGCACTGGAAATTAAACACAACAGTAAATCATTGTAAATGTTTCTGGATTGTTTGTTGTGTTGTGTTAAAGAAATATATCACACCAAATTAAAATTTGTCATCATTTACTTATGTTGTTTCAATTCCATAAACCCATTTTTTTGTGGAACACAAAGAGAAACGAACAGGGTTTAGCAACATTCTGTGGACAAAATTGTGTGGACAAAAAAAGTAAATATAGACACTTTAAGACTTCAGAAACAATTAATCACTTACATTTACGCAGATGTGCGCTATATCACTTACAATGCATTTGAGGTGTACAGCTAACTGCTAAAACCTGTCTGTTTCACAAATACCTGACACAAGTATGAATAAAAAAAACAAAACTTTTCTCCTCTCTCCCAACAGGTATTGCCTCTATCAAGCATTGAAATGTACTCTTGGTAAAATTGTAACTGTGTACGACCGATGTTATTACCTCCTTATGATTTATCGCTTCTTTGTGTTCCTCACCTTGTAAGTCACTTTGGACAAAAGCGTCTGCTAAATGCCTAAATTAAAATATAAATGTAGCATACATCCTTGCACCAGATCTCTTTAGTCTCATCAACACTTACTCCTACCAGTGCCTATTCCTCTGTCTGCTCTAATCTCTCTTTCAACAAGAGCAGTTTGTCAGGGTCAGAAAGCAATTCAAAACCTCTATTAATGAGTGAGCAAGAGAGAAGTATGGTACGAGTAGGAGATGAAGAGGGGTGGGCTGCCTGTCATCAACGCCGGCAAGAAAAGAAAGCCAGGTGGTTGTGGGAATCTCTGCTCCTTTTGCAAAGATGGAATCTTCAGTATAATTAACAGGCTGATTTCTGGGACTTCTGAAGCCAGGAGGACAGCCCCTCAGAGGGGGCAATTTGCACTTTTACAAGAGCCACTGAGGGACAAGTAGAAAGGAAAGGAAAAAAGAAACTATGGCTTTTTCAGCGACTTTTCATGTTTTTCAAAAATCTTTTTTCAATCTTTATTCAGCAACACAAAGCATTGCATCCTTCCAAAGGACTGTGCTGGAGCTTCCAGAGTGGAGGAAGAGTGAGTGAAGGACGCAAGAGAGAAGCGGGTAAGAAGAGAAGTGGACAGCAGTCAAAAAACAGACATTGGTGCCAACATGCGTTACACAGAGAGAAAAGATTTGGGGGAAGTAGCCGAAAGAGTGTGAGTGAGGGGGCCTGACATGCAGCCAACATGTAGACCCTACCAGAATTCAATAGTTTGTTTTATTAGCATTGCACAGAGCCTAAAACCATGGATTGGGCTCTAAACAAAAATAAACTAGAGGCATGCACACACTGCAAGACTGACTCAAATTTGCACTAATGGTGTTTTCACACCTAGTTTACTTCAGGGCTATAAGAACAGTTCACATGGGTTTTGATAACATACCACTCTAAAAGGACCCTGCAATTCTTAGCAAAATTAGAAAACATTTTACTTTTAAATGTATAATGCAAAACTGTGCTTGTCTTTGACTGACAAAAAGCCATATATTGAGGTTTTCATTTCAGTTGTCAGAAAGCATCAGATGGCTGACAGAGGCGGTGAAATATCCAGAGGTCAGATGCATGGCTGATAACGGCCCCTCAGCTTGACTGCCAGAGATGGGGCATCTGTCCAGCACAAAATGCCATTTGTTTTCCATCACTCAGACACTGCGAGTTTAGCAGTGGCGCTGAGCTGAAAGGCGCATTCACACAAGCTCACACAGTGGATGTTTTTGCAATTCAATATTTTCACACACAGCCTCATCATTATGCTGGAACCAGAGCCTTGCTGGACAGAGTCTGCACTTTCATGGACAGGCAAATTGCTGTTCGAGATTTAAGTTAATAGCCCATCTTGAAATGTTTTGCTGACTCCCTTAAAACCCCTTCTCAGCATTTCACCAACAATCTGACATGGGCTTGACTTTTTAATTTCCTTTGACTGATGCGAAAACGCAGTTTAACTCTAGTAGCTAAAGATACAGACATGAACAACAGGCATAAATAGAGATCATCATCAAATCATAACTAAACCATATTTAAACATTATTATTGTTATTAAACCCAGGCTGTAAACAACATTATTGAATACATCTTAAAAATAATTTACTGAAATAAGATTAATGATCTCAAAGCTTACGTTAAGTTTAAACATTCAATTGTAAAAAAAAAGCAGTTCAAATGACAAGGTTTAGTAGCAGTAATCATTTGTTTAGGATGTTGGCCTTAATGTGGTTAAAGGAAAAAGCGGCTTAAGGTTTTATATATTTTTCCAATAAGCCGCACTGTAGTTAATAAAATTTAACAGACCAATAGGCCTAACCTTCCCTTGAGAGCAAGAGCTTCATTATCAGCATGAAAAACCCTCGTTTTTTTTTAACAAATTGCAGCCAGGGAGATGGACTAATTGTGTTGCGACGCAGGGCAAAGAGAAATAACATATTCATGTAATTAAGCCAATTTTCAGACAAAAATAGTAAGGCAGTAATAAAAAATAAAAATAGAGGCAGTAAGCAAGAGCATTTATCTGGTGCACGCATCACAATAACACCCCCCACCCCACCCCCATGTGTACAAAGAAAAGTTAAGCCTTAAGCAAATATAACTGCCTCGCCCTGTGAAAGTCACTGAATAATTATGGTTCAATTACAGTGAATCCTAACATACCCGGGCTGCAATGTTCAATTATGAAAACTGATGATGGGCTGACAGTTGTCTTTGGGAAAATGAAAGACATCTTTATCAAAGCAAATCTAAGCACTCTATCTCTAAAGTACCACCAGTACCTCAACTGTACCGTAGCCATTACAAAGCGCCATACCATCCTAATGGGACAGAGTTGCCCATCTTTCACGTAATGGCAAAAGATGAAGGACAGAAGATCAGTAAAAGAGATAAATGTGTAGGTCGGACCCTTTGAAATTGTGCTTGCTAGTAAAGTTGAAAGTGAGCGGCAAGTGGTAATGCTCTGCTGAAGTGGCCCACAGGGGAATGACATCCACTCTCCATTATAAAAAAAATGTTGCGTCAAGGTTTGCCCAAACAGCCTATGGTAACTCTACAGATGCAAGGGAACTTCAGAATTACACATAGGTGGAAATCACAAGTGGGTCAAGGGGTCAGGGCCTACCCCATCGGAGGGTTTTATCATTAAAAATCCACACTGTGTATTGTAAACAACATAATGATATATATGTTTAAAGTAATTGTGTAAGCTGTGTAGTAAAACAATACAAATGGAAACTGGGCATAAAAATGGGTTTTAAGTTTAGAAACATTTTGAGTTTCTCCAACCTTGTCTCACAGTGCTTTGGTCTACTGCCTGCTTTCACCTTTTACATAACCTACACACACAAGTCTGGTGGAAGAGAACAAAGTTCTTCAGTAGTTGTGGAACTCTAGTAAGTAGGCTGTTTTATTCACTTTAAACATCAGATGAAGTGATTCTTTTATCTTTAATACAGATGATAGTGAGTCAATAATAAAGTCACAACATAAAAATTATAACCACTGTATTTACTATAACCAACTATAACGTTATTAAGACTATAAGACTATTAAGACTATAAGATTAAATTTATGTGCATAGAATTACGGAATACATATGTGTGTGTGTGTCTGTGTGCTCACATGTGTGTGCTCATAGCAGGGGTGAATTGGTGCTCTAAATATCTCAACAGATGCAAAAACCACCAGCCTGGCCTGCTTCATATAGAAGCAGGCAGGTGTGTGTTCACTTCCCAGAACAAATTCCATTTCTATAACGTGCTACAAGAAAAGTTTTTAGAGAGAAAATTCTCATGTTAGGAGAAATATTGGCAAAACATACCCTAACATGCCATTTCCCATTTATTTCAGGTTAAATATTGGAAATCCAAAATATCACCATGTTTGTTTTTGCATACGATAACAAACGCAATTCTTCATTTTTACCAGACCAATGTCATCCACCAACACAACTTTTACATATTTAGCAAAGTGTTGACTGTCAAATTAATATTAATTTGGCTTACTATTAAAACACAGTCCGCACAGCTGGGTGCCTTAAAATGGAGAGATACAATTTTGGCACCTTCTGGGTTGGAGGTACTCCAAAGAAGGTTTACAGCCTAAAAATAGCTACCCTAAATACATGATGCTTGGTTAATTATTTCTCACGGTTCTTTTTGGTGGGTGTAAAAAGCAACTTTGTCCTTGTACAGCTTGGTTCGTATTGTTCATTGCACATAAACTATTCCAAAAAAACAAAAATCAGTTTTTCTGGGCCATTTTTCTAAAATTTTGCAAACAGAGCAAAACACGAATGCACGAAGTACAAACCTTAATGGATTAAAAAAAAATTATTATCTAATTTAATTATCCAAAACAAATAATTACCAAAAAGCCCTATAATACTTTAAAAAAGCCCTTAATTTTAGATGGAGAACCATGTTCATAGCAAGAAGAAGCAATAGGCTGCAATTTATTTGAGCACCATAAAAAACACTTAGTCTGTCCCCTTTCATGGCCAAGACATTGCAGACAGCAAAGGCTGTAACATGATAAGCATGTCTGTCTCGCAGACACAGTTTTAACAGTTCTGTAATGGCTGTCTTTCCCCTATTACTGGCTGCACCCTGCTTTGCTCCACAGCATGGGGTCTGTTCCTTCATATCTTTATCTTTAAAAACAATGGTTGAAAACAAATAAAATACATTATGCTGGGAATAAAAACAGCAAAGCACTAAAGTTATCTTTAGGCATGCATGTATAATTGCCAAAACATAGTCAACTTTTCCTACAAATGAGTGAATAGAAAAAGGGGTGTGCAGTTCCAGTGTGGCAGAGAAAAGCTGAAACAGTGTTTAGGTGTACACATAAAGGCCTTCCCATCTGAGTGAGTCACTGTGATGTCATTTAAAGGTGCCACAAGTCAAACAACAGCAGTGCAGTACAGCAAAATAAGAAAGGATAATGCATGACGTGACAAATGTGGCCGTGGTTGAATTGGGCTGCCTCACCTTTAAGAAGCACAGGCTGGTGAGCAAAGCTAAGGTGGGCAGGCACTATTACTGGAAAACTTGTCAGGTCTGCCAGCATTCCGTATGCCACCTATCAACATTTTCTCTTGCTCAAGATCGGGGTAAACTCAATCTGTTCAATGGTTGCCTGCATGCTGCTGATGAGGACAAATATGTGAATATATGCATACTATGCACCGTTTTTCATGCTGAGTTGAATCAAATTTAAACTGGTTTCATTATGGTTAATGGGAATCTATCCCAGCTGGAATAAAGGGCATGCTCACCTGTGTGCATGTCTGCGTGGGTGGGTGTTCTCATGTGCACTCGTTAGTGCATTAGATGGCTTTGTCACAATTATTTTAGTCTAAGTGGCACTTTAATATGGTTTTAACAAGGAGCCCTTATCAAAGACAAATGTACGTAACAGAGATCTTAGAGTAAGAATTTGTATGGCCTCTAATGTATCATGCACCATTAGTGTGTTTACCAGGATTCATGTGTGACAACATATTGTGCATATGCCCAAGTATAGCTAGCTTTAGGCTAAATGCCAGCCATTTTGCATGTAAAAGTTTAGAGTGCTGACAGGCCATGTCTTTTTACAGACAACACACACAACTTTCATCATTGCTTTACAGTGTTCAATTTTACTACTTCTGTCAAAACAACATAGGCTGCACAAGATTTTTTTGATTTGCTATCCATTATGATTTTACTTCTGTTTTTAATTTCTTCTTTCTCTCTGAAGTAAGAAGTTTACTAAACCCAACAAATAATCAAAGCTCACATTAAAGGAGACTGATAAAAAATAAAATATTAAAAGTCTTTTACTCTCTAGAAAACGCTCATGAAAGCATTTTAACAAATTATGTAATTCATATCTGTGAAAGTGGTAATAAAATAAATAAAATGGACATAAAAATGTAATACTTTCTGTACACTTTCACAGGTACATACATACTGTATACTTTCTTACAGTTAAGACTAAATGTATTTATTTAGCTATAATGTATTACGTCATTTACTGCTTGCAGGTATGCTCGCTACTTGCATACTCTCGCCAGTTTATACATGTTCGACATTGATCATTACAGAGCCAGGCCTTAGCTTTTTAATAATAAGCTACCTTAACACACTGGAGATGGTTTTATTATTGTATGCCTATTCCCCCTAGAGTTTGACTTTCACGTTTAATATAAGTATTGTTTCAATTGTAAGCATGGATCTTGAGATATACAGCAGAGTGCTGGTGCTGTATCACACGACAAGTAGGATAAGATTAGTTTATTAGATATTAGATTATTTCTCTATAAACTCATTCCTTTTAATGTTATAATACGTGTAAAAGTCAAACAAAACGTCGTTATATTATTATTTAAGAACATTTATTTACAACTAGAAGGCACAAAACCGTCGTCGAAAATAAATGGTCTAACATTATAAAGCAAAATCATTTTAACTACCGGCGTTTATGATCACGTTATTCGTTTACCCATTATTGTCAAAGAATTCATCAGCCAGATAGTGTCTGGTGGCTTACTTTGATCTCCACGTTAATGTATTATAATATCGTTTAATTAAACACAATTATGTGTACGTTATTTGTTTCCATCAAGATTTGACATAATAATTAAAAGACTGACCAAATGTGTTTCATAACACGTCTGTGTGGTAATTTCGGAGGCTTCTCGGCCATACCTGCTATTTCTGGCAACTACGGCTGTTAAGCTCGAAACTGTTGAGCTTAAAAATTAAATAATTACATTAAATGATTGTTTTATTATTACATTGTACAGTAAAAAAACTTTAACTACACATTTAAAAAGAAATATTAAAATGGCCATAATTACTACAGATCGTTATGAACGGTATTTTCCTTGTGAGCATTCCAGAGCATTTCAACACAGGTACGTGTTGCCTCCATAACCTAATCTCAGCTCAAAGATATGGCACATAAACTCAGTGCATTCTTAATTCATAAAATAAATCTTTAAAATAAGAAGTTGAGAAAAACAGTGAAACACGTTATGTAATAAATAAAATGTTTAAGCAAACGTGTGCATTTACAATAGCCTTTAATGAGTGCACATATTTTAAGTATCGGGATCAGGCCTTACACATTCTTCATTACAATAAAAACGAAACTATAATAGCCTCTTAGAGCTGCACAATAAATTATTTTAGTTTTAAATAAAAGAGAAGTGTTTTTAAACAGTAATGGTTTTAGCCTCATGTGAGTTGTGTCACTATCCTGACCTTCATCATTAAAACCGAATTAATCATGAATGACCAACAACAAAATCTAAAGAACTAACAATTGTCTTGTTAATACTGTTTTTCGCAAGCCTCAGAACACATATCTCATGTATGCAACATAACTTTTAAAGAGAGTATGAGGAAAGAAAAAAACAGGCCCACATTTCTGTCCAAAAACAAACTGGGTACGTTTTCCCATATAATCTAAATCTACAGGTCATCAGGTCGACGTGTGCTGTACTTCTATTTTTAGACGAAAAATGAACAAGAAAAGTCATATTAAACCCTATAAATAATCAATTATCGCATGCATAAACGTTTGCTTTTATGAAAATTATTGCTGTTGTTTCACATACCACTGTAGCCAGTTCATTTGTTATCTTAATTAAAATAAAAATCAATGTAAAAAAAAATTATGCCATTTATAAATTTAATTTGAAAACAAAAATCACGGCCTGTTCTATATCTCGATATTTACTGTTACATTAACTGTCAATAAACCGTGTGAACATTTGTATGTAAATATGTCAATTCATATTAATATTATATGAATTATATTAATTAATGTAATTACGCCTTTACTAAAATTACTAATTAATTGCACAGGCAAATAGTAGGCTATTATTATACAACAAACTGCATCGCAAAATTCACATGCAAAAGTGGACTGCACAATAAATGTACAAAATAGGTTCTTTTCTTAGGAGACATTTAGCAAAATTCTATGACAATCAAGCTAAACAAATAAAATGACAACGAAACACTAAACAAACACATCGGGCAAAATCATGAGACCTACATAGTTTCCCTAACGTTAAAGTCGAGAAATTTGCTGACTACGTTTTCCTGCATCTGTCATATACATTATTGATGTGGCATTCAAAGATGTCGGAACAAACCGCAACAGACCCCCGGAGGAAAAGGATTCATAAATGCAACCTCCTGATATTGAATTATTTGAAGAATAGTCCGTTTTGTTTCATAGTCCTTGTTCTATGGTATCCACTGTAAGAGAGTGTGAGTTCTCTACACTCTGTGCATCCTGGGGTCCGTGAGCAGTGCTAGAGCGCCCACTATTTCAACAAACAGGAATATGATTTCACAAGACCTGGAACCACTACATAAAAAGTTACTATCCCTTTCGACAAGTCTTTGCTAACTATGGTTTAACAATCTCTACAGTTTTTGGACTTCACCAAAACAAGAGAGTGAAACAACATGGCATGGCAAAGCTCTCCTGACCTTTTCAGCAAAAGTCTGAATAACCATCAAATACGAAACTTCTGAACAAGCGCTCTACGGCAGCATCTGGTTTAAAGGTTGGACGAGCGGCTCACGGGGAGTGTGAGATATTTCAATAGAAATGAGGTCTAATAAGAAATGCACCCAGACAAAGACGCGTTCTCACCAGGAAATTATGAATGAAAATGACACACTGGAGATCTGCGAAAAAGTTCAAAGTACAGTGCGGCCGCTCTAGAACGAAAGAAGTGAAAAGGGACCTACTTTTGGCCAGTTTTCTCGCCCTCGCCTTGGATCTCATCTTGCCGGTTTGTAGATTCCTCGCGTCCTTCTTAAGCTCAGAAGCAGCGGCAGCGCTATCTTCATCATACGAGCATTGTCAGTTTGGACACCTTCGCACATGCGCACAGGCAATTCAATCGGACACCCTAGTCAGGGCCAAAATTTTTCCAACGTATTCATCATCATCATTTCTTGTCCTATCGTCTCCTTTAGATCACTTATCTCTTTTCCTCCTCCTCCACTAGCCCCGCAACTTTTTGGATCTCCCCCACCTCCCTTCCTCGAGCTCTAGTAAGTGAAGTGCTATTTTTCAGGGACCTGCAGAATACGATATCACACCGGACAATTCTCGATAGGGTCAAGGTCGCAGCCCTCATATGCAAGGTGATCACGAACATTTAACAACACACAGGTGATCACAACACCAAAAATTAAAAAACATAAAACTGTTTTCAAGACATGTGGAAATATATTTAGCCCATAGCCCTTTATGCAGAAATAAGTAAGCCTACTTTTCCTATAGTTTTTGTTATTGTTGTTCCGGTAGGTCTCAAAAAATCAAATGAAAGTTCTCTGTGCAATTTAAATCTGTGTTACCGAATTTTTATTACAAAAGTCTCGCCGAACACGCCGGATGTAACAACATTGGTGAGTGCATTATATATAAAAGTATTAGCATTATTAATTTAGGTGCGCTCTATAAATATGTAAATGATCTGTTTACTTTTAATGCTAAGTGTCACCAGAGTCGCGCTAGACTCAGTCAACGCGCGTGCGTGCATTTGTGTGTGTGTGTGTGTGTGTGTATGTAAAGACAGAAAATACAGAAAATATGTATATGCATGGAACCCGCGCTGAGAAGGTGTGCATTTAAACTTTCTTTTGAAGCTATGCATTTTGAATCCAGTTTAGATTTTGCACTTGGGTGTCTAGAAATTCTTGGCAGTTAACGTGCAGGTAAAGCAAGGAACGACCCTGCCCCCGTAAGTATGATTCTATTGAATCAATCTATGTTAATTTAAAGTGTGGGCTATAAGCTGTGAACATTAAACTACAGTTGTGTTTACATGTGCAACGTCTTTTTATTTAATTTAAGTGGTCTTTGTAAAGCTGTACACTTGCTGTCAGAATCAAGCGTAAGCCAGGAGCGCAATAACACGCTAAACATGCGCAGCATTTTTCTGCAGTTTGCACGTAATATGTGTTCTGTTAAAAACACACAAAAACATAGCAAATCAGTATGTTGGGGTATGTTATAGTTGAATGTATGAGCGTTTTTTGAAAACTCCGCTATGGGACCCTGATAAATATACACTTGCTGTTTGCTTTAGACGCTATTGTACAACTTGCAGTTCTCAACTCGAAATATGTCACTAACGAAAGAACCTTTTACATGTGTTTAACAGTTTATTTTTGCGAGGCCGTAATGTTCCTTTAGCCCCACTGCTAGAGCATTGCGTTATCATCACAAAGGTTGTGGATTTAATTTCCAATTTATTTTATTTATAACTCACATAATGTTAACGTCCAAATTAATTCTTAACGCAAGGCTAATGATCTGTTTATAAAGACCCTTAAGATAAGAGGAATTACCACATGAACGTGCGCCATATTTCTCTAATTTTCTTCTCTGTGCGCATGGACTGGGTGCTAAGAAGGTGCTTTCTGTCCCTTCTGCAATAAAGCGGATCTCATTTTAACATCATATCCTGCAGTAACAGATGCATGGAATCATGCAATTGATTTTCAAGAAATCTGAAACACCCTTTAACAGCAATTTGTATCAACTGACTTTGAGGGTATCTGTCAATTCAATGATTTTCATTAATCTAATTTAAAGAGTCATTTTATAATAACTTTTTTAATTAATGTAATTGGCTGTATGGGGCATCTAATTAGGTTTTTTAAAGTTCAGCTTGCTCAATTTTAATTTTGTGGAAACAAATACCGATACAGATGAACAATTTTACATTTTTAATTTGCCCTATCTAGTTTGGGCTGAGTAAAAAGACAAAGAAAGAATTACAGCATTTTTTTACATAAAAAATACATTTACCACTTTCCTGTGTTGAAAGAAAAAATACTAGTATAAATGAATTATTATAAGCCTAACATTGATGGGACATTTATTGGTTTATTGATTGACTACATGTTAAACGTATAATTGGTTAAACCTTACCTTGTCAATACATTTCAGCTATATGCGACACATGTATTGTCATTTTACTGGCTATGTAATACATACGAACTGGAGCACTGAAGCAAAAATATTGGCCATCAAAAATACGGTGTAAAAGACAAATCCTTTTTGTCTTTACACACCAGTGTTTTGTCTGTAACACAAACGTATACATGTATTTTAACAGCGACATTAATAAATAACTATTCTTTACACTTACAATGGTTTTGTATTTAATGCACATATTTGCCTACAACAGTGCTATTTATTTTTAGAGACAATTTTTCATTTGCTTACCTTATAGAAGAATGTAAAATTATCTCTTACACATTGGACTGGACAAATTATTTCACAAGGAGTAACACCTTTTTAACTACATTTAACTGTAATTACACTTGTAAAAACAAGTATTACTCCTCATCACTAGCTTATTCAGGAATAGTTTTCTGCTTAATTTAAACATCTTCCTTTTTACGAGGTTGTGGAAATGTGATGGCAATGTAACCATGCATTTGGACTATTTTCTTTCCAGACTGTTGCCATTTTCCTGTGGTTTAGCTCAAGAAGGGAGGGATGCTGGCCTAGACCCCGGAAGAGAGGTGTTCTGCAAACCAGGTCTCAGTAACTTCACTTATAAATTTTGCGACTTATTGTCAGTCCAATAAATTAAGTATAGGATTCAAGTGGCCTATATATAGAGTATAAAAGAGAAAACAATCGAACATAAAATAAATCTCTGTAACCATATAGCTTAATGTTAATGTATGAAATATTTGTAGTTATACATGGATTATATTTCACTTAATTAAATAAAATATGCTTGTCTCATTGTCTCACGTCACACTTCCTTGTGTCTGTCAGTAGCGAAACTACACAGTACACAAATCTAAGGTGATTTCATGCGATATTTTGTGCTTACATATTTTATGCGACATTATGCATATTTTGGGTTAAATTTACAAAAACGACTATCTATTTGTAATTAATGCTTTTGGTTAGAATATAATTTTGGTTAGAATTTAAACACATGGCATAGTTTAATTTTGCATTTACTTTTGCCAAGATAACAACAACAATACTACTACTACTACTATAAACTAATAATGAAACAAACTGTAAAACAATTATAATATTATTGCTACACTTATACTACTATAACTATTATTATTATTTCAACTATTTATAATAAAAATGGCTGCTGTAAACGCTTTAGAGAATGGCGAGGTGAGACAGATTAATTGAAAACAAATCGTTGCATATATAGAACACCTACAAAAACAGTTTACGCATGAAACACAGATTACACAAAGCCAGCAACATAGACATGTATATGCGTCACATATACATGTACGTTTTTTTATACAGGTAACTATGTTATAATAGAATTGGCATTTGGTTGTTGATATGTTAGTGGTAAAACTCCTGAAGTATACTCCTGCTCTGTCTACTAAGCTAATAAAATTACAGGACCTAGCAGGAGCCAGTTAATTTCCTGAGGTAATTATTAGCCATTAATTGGGTTCAAGACCTTGTGGGTAAAAAAAGAAATCTATATTAAGTGTATTGAATATATATTGACTAATGCATTTATAACAATCAAATTTAGGCTAATTACAAGTTAATACAACTATTGTCCGATCGAAAAACACTTTTCTGCCATGTGATTTAAAATAATTGTGTTCCCAGTTTAGCTTATAATATCTTAAAAATAATGTTTTCCAAATAGCCTATTTTTCGCAGTGCATGTATGTATATATACATAAAACTTTGATGTCGCTTCACATAGATCAGTATAACATTTTTGATAAATTGTACTATGTTGCATGCGAGGGTTGTGTTTTACTAAGCAAAAATAAAATTGACCCATTGACCGATATTAAAAAAATATTTAAAAAATAACGATACAAACAGTTGTAACCACAGCACAAACGCCTTATACGATAAGCCGCAAGTCTTGATCAAGCGTACATATAAGCGTGTAATCTTAATTATACTTCAACTATTCGCCAGGCTTCATTACGCCATCTTCATAACCGACTGTGATTAATTGATCTGGAAAGGTTGCGCCAAGTGCTTTTTTTGTTGTCAAAAATTCGTATCGGAAAGGTAAATTTCGTTGTTGTCGTTGTTATTGTTGTCATCCCTGTACATGAAAAGGAGGGGAGCCTGGAGACTTCATAGAAATGCACATGTGAGTTTGGCCCGGGGCTAGGAAAGTAAATTACTCTCGTATACTAGCAACCCTAATATGATCTAATCAATCACTGTGTCTGAGGAAACTAAAACACTCTTTACATTCACAAATATGTGCTCATGTCGACAACCAGAAAGATTATCAAATAATCTGTCTTCTGATCGTTTTACAGGGTCATTGCGTGCACGGATATTTTTAATGACAAAAGAATGGAATTTATATATTGAATTATGATTAAAAGAAATGACGAGGACGTATATAAATATTGATATAAACATTTATTTGTATCAAAATGTTAATATTTTATATATATAGTTTGTCAAAAACACATGATTTAATAAAAAAACATTTTACAAGTAAATCATTTAATATATAGCCTACATTAATTTTTAATGCTGCTGTTACTACTAATAATAATACCAATACTAATAGACTAAAACTAATAACCATAATAATGTACAATGCACGACTCAATAAGTTTTTATTTCACTCAACATTTATTGCTTTTTATCTTTGTAGACAGGCACTGTCTACTGTCTTTAACAAAGTAAAACAGATAAAGGCATGTACACGGGGGTAAATGACTCAAGAGCATTAGCATAAATCTCCAAGCCGCATTGGAAATCGGCGAATAAGTTGGGTCCGTCAATGCTGCGTGATGAGACACAGGTATTTAAAAACCTACACTAATTTACACAATCATAGAACCTACACAGATGCCTTAATTAGACACATTTGGCATGAATCGGAAATTAAGAACTAGCCCGGTCTGCCACTAAAAAATCTGATGTAAAACTATTAAAAAAATTAACCAAACACTTTTGTTGATGATGTCAAAGGGCTGTCTTTTTACACAGTGGGTTTGGAGGGTTAACCCACTTAACTACCTACTAAGTTAATGAAACTAAAATGTTAATGAATATTTGCGAATTGATTAAACATTTAAAATACAAATGTTATTTATATATAAACTATAAATACACACGTAAAAACATAGGCATCCATATAATCAATAAAGCAAGGCTTGACAAAAAAGGTTGTTGAAATGTCCTAATGTTTAAAGTATGTATGACAACATTAATTAAAACACTAACCAAACAACAGAGTGCCCTATATGAATTTATTGCGCAGGCTGAGTGTTAACTTTGACTTGCAGATGGGACTGCTTGAATGGCTCATAAATGGAGGAGAGCAGGTTTCAGTAAAAGTGTTTCCCTCCTATCCTCCCTTTCTTCTTGTCACTGTGCATAGTTTCATTTTGATTATAGGACCATCTCCTCACATCCTTCCAAGACCAACACATTTGCATTTTTCCTCACATAGAGATCCTTAAGTCAAGATAAGCTAAAATTTCATTACACTAGGTCAAATATGCATCATACGGGAGGGGCTGTTGGGGTGGGGGTGCATTATTTTGTAGTATTGAGGTGCACAAATTTATATATATATATATATATGTAATGATTTTTATTTTCATTGCCAAAATAACAAAAAATGATGACAAAAGGTATGCAGCCGTTACACAGCATTTTAAACAAGTGAGCAGGGCCCATGAACATCATGACATTTGACAAATTTGTAACAGACCAATGCAAATGCTACTGAGACATACTTAAAATACACCCAGGCACAAACATACAGACAACAAGAGACACCTGTACTAATGCACACAGAAACATACAGTATCACAGTTGTAAATCACTCTTATTGTCCCTCATTTAAGATGAGGACTGCTTCTCATTGCTTATGCGCTGCTAGGATTAAGGCTTGAGCTTGGCTGCTTATTTACCTGTTTATGAGGCAGTCAATCTGAGGCAGTGTGTGCCAGACAGCAAGATTAATCAGCCTGCTGCTCTGGACAAACTACACCTCATAACACATATGCCAGCACCTCACTCCCTGCCTTTCATTTCATCTGAGGGCAGACTACTATTACTTTGAGGAAAATGCCCCCTCATCTAAAAGACAGGATATTTATGAAGTTTCAACAAACTTAAGACAGCCAGGTTAGGAGTAACTCACCACATTTGTTTAAGATCATGCCTAAAGTATCAGAAAGGCTGAGATACCAGTTGATTAAAAAAGACATTGTTATCCTATTGTTATCACAGTTATGCCATAGAAGAACATTGTTGATTCTCCCAAAAACCATTCAGTCAAAGGTTCCTAAAAGAACCATTTATTTCCCACCTTTATAGTCTAAAGAACCTTTTTCCACTACACATAACCTTTTGTAAAAAGGTTCTATAGATGTTATGTCTGTAGCATCATGAAGCACGTTTTTAATTAAAAGTTTAATGTATAATTAGAAATTAAATACAAAAAACAGTAAATCAGGCATTCAAATAGAAAATAATCCTCGGTTAGGCTTTACAATTTCAATTTTAAGATTTCCAATTTGTGATATGTAGCTTGAATGTCTCACATCACAAATTTACCAAGTGTTTTCGGAATGCAAAAAATACACTTTATAATCAGATATTTTGGGTATATTTCTATTGTGTGAAATCAGGAGCATTTAAAATGTCAATTTTTGTCCAGCATTAGGGCATATCAGTTTTGTTGCAATGTGTTTTGCTACAATCTACAGATTGTAGTTCTTTGAAAGAGCCAGATCTTTGAAAAACATCAGATCTTTGAAAAAGTGTTTGCACTCTTAAGCCACACTTGAAAATGTATACAGTATATTTAGGTGCATTAGAAAATGACAAAATATTTCTACATAATGATATCATATCAAGCACATTCCTAGAAAAGCATTTTTCAAAAAGAAATTTACCACCTAAATAAAAAACAAATAGCAATTTATTTAGACCATTTCTGGTTTTTGGACAGCTATTAGGTGGAATATGCCATATGCCGATATAGCCATTAACTAGCAACAACTCCAAAATAACACTTTGTAAAACTAGGTTAAAAAAGGTTTTAGGTATATGGTGACATGGCAGCTTCTATCCCACTAACAGGAGCATTTATTTTTTTCTCTACCATTGGACCACACAAGAAGAGAGCTAAACTAATGTGTGCAATGTCAAGGATTTGCTCACTGAAGCTTTCAAATCTGAGCCTGGCCCAGGCTGTTGGGAGCACAGGATTGTGGGTAATAGTGGCAGCTCTGTGCCCGGTCAGCCCTGGTGGACACACGTATGAGTGAGCAGACACAGGGCTGCATCTGTGCATCCAGATCAGGGGCTATCTTTTTTTCTCAAGAGTTCTAAACTCTTGTTGACAGATGACTCTTCGACTTCCCTATATAAATCCCTTTCTCATTCTTTCTGTATTTCCAAAAAATTGACTGGCCTGATGGAGAAGATCCTTATGTTCTGTTTCCCCTTTTTTACAGTTGAGTATGTGCGCACTTTCCCATCATCCATACTGTCTTATTTTACTAAATTAAAACTCATCTTATCAAAGAGCATGTTCACAATCTTCTTTCTTACATCTCTACTTAAAATCTTTAGCTCCCCACTTCCAAATCCTGCTCTTAAAAGAACATCTCTGGCCACACAATAAGGGCTGAAAGGGGGACAGGTGGAATTTTTGGCCCGGGACTGCACCTGGATATCCAGAGAGGCTGGTCCTGCTGTGAGGGTCTATTGTTTGGCATGTCAGTGGCTCCCTGTTCTAATGTCCCTGTATATCATCATTGTGATTATGTAAAATGCCTGGTGTGGCCCCTGCATCACGAAAGGCTTAAATGTAGACCCCGAGTCCCACTGGATGAAATCTTAGTACTTAACCCCAGCTATGAGCATTTTGTTCCATGGGAGGGGTTTCTCTCTTTCCAGTTTTTCACCTTCTCTTTTAATATAGTCTTATTTACTTCGCCACTTATTCTGTGTTTGTACAGCTTTTCTTTGTGGTTTTTTTACACTAGTTTTATTTGACAAAAAATAAACTCAAAAGCACCTGTCCTTATGTTCCATGTTATGTTACAGGGCTATACAAAGGTCATGCCACCAGACAAAATGACATGTTTCATTTTAAATGTGGATATTTTGTAGGTTTTATTGAGATCTTATTAAAAATAACATGTTTTAAGAGCAACTATAAACCTACAAAAATACATGAGTTACTTCAATTATAGTTAAAAGTATTTAATGTGTGTCAGGACTCCGGTTTGATAAATCGGGTTTGTATTGTTTTCTGTCGGAGCTTGCGGTGTTTTGACAGCTCGCTGCGTGCTCCGGTGTCTGCGGCACCCCTCCCTCCTGTTATCACTTACAGCTGTGTCTTGTTAGTGTCATCACCTTCACCTGTGCTCACGCTGATTTGTTTCCCTTTATAGCTCTCCCCGCTGTGTGCAGTCTTCGTCAGATCGTCGTGCTTGTAGCCGTTTCCTGACCGGTTCTTTGTCTGCCTGATCGCGATATTATATCGCGTTTAGTTTAGTTTAGTTTAGTTTAGTTAAGCTTTGTGTTTTTTGACATTCTGCTTTTGGTTTGCTTATTTTCGTTTTTATTTTCTAGTTAGTCTACAGCTTCAGCGTTCCTGTTTATTCTTTTGTTTAATGCCTGAGCTGGCGTTTAGTTTATTTAGATCTGTGTTGTCCTGTCTCGTGCCATAGCTCCAGCTGCTTGTGTTGTCTTGTGCTTTGTGTTTCCCCAGTTCCCCAGATCACTCACCTGTTGTCCTCCGTCCTGGAGTTCGCTGCTGCTGGGTCTGCCTGCTCTCCCGTCTCCCTCCGGCCTGGTGGTCTCCGCTTCGTGGCCGAACCATCTGCTTGCCCGCACCGCCTCTCCTCCTGTACCGGCTTCCTGCTTCCCATCTCTCCCTCGTCGAAAGCTCCACTACTCCCCTGTAACAGTCAAGAGAGATTCCTGTTTTTTCCTGTCTTCACAGTACTTTCCATCGCTGTGCTGAGTTTCTTCGCTGGTGCAACTGGAAGCTGCAAGGTTACAGATTTCGACATCTTGCAACACTACTGTGCTGAGAGTCTTCGTTGGTGCGGTTGGGCTAACGACGGACTAGATCCTTCTGTGTGTTTTTCTCCTGCTCAATTTATTGTACAATAAATCATTAACTCATTTGGATTCTCCTGTGTTTCCTGATCTTGACAATGTGACAAACAATTTTAATATCAAGTTAAATTTTATTTAGCACTTTTCTCTGTTACAAAGCTACATTACAGAGCAGGTTTTTGAATAACTAGTTTATATTGGGTTACACTAACACAGTGTACCAGAATAGATCAAGTAGGAATAGTTTTACGTACCAATTGAATGGTACCACTTTTTTAGTATACAGATAAAATGATGTGGTAATAAGGCCTCTATTTTAAAAAGCTTGTGAAATGATATGTAAATGAACCATACAGTAAATTGCTTGTTTTCAAAAGCACTATGAAAAATAGCACTTAATGCAGATCTCTCAACCCCTTTGTGCCTATAGGTTAATATTGTCTCAGGGTACTTATATAACCCAGTTTTGTGAGAATCCCTTCAGACTGGAGGCTCCCAAAAACAAGTGAGGTGGTGAGGAAAACAGAAGCACCTTCTGGGAGCTCTGAAGGGGGTCTGGCGGTAGATGTTGATATGTACACAGATCCTTACTCATGGGGTTGGCCCCCAATGCCATGCTGCTGGCATCAGGTGCTCTTCTTTCTTCGCAGCCTTTGAAGAAAACACAGTCCTCAGGTCAACCTTCCTCTTGGGCTGCGAGGCCTTGTGCTCCTAATTTTTTTGGGGCAGGGGGCTGCCACGCAGGCCTTCTGCTGTTGCAAATACGCAGAGGTAGATCTAAACCAAAAAGTCATCAGTGGACGACTTGATGCTGAAGTTGCCAGGTTTTATCCCTTTCTCTGATGCCAGGCAAACTGAGCCACAAGTGCCTTTTTCCATTACCACAAATGTGGCCCATACCCTAGAGATAAATTGAGGACCCTGGTCAGATACAATATCATCAGGAAGACCATAAAAATGAAAGACAAAATTACATAACACATCAGTGGTTTCAAGAGCAGTGGGCAGTTTAGGGAGGGGAATGATACGGCAAGCTTAAAAAAAGTGATCAATGACAGTCAGAATAGTAGTGTTTCCCTGCGAATTGGGCAGGTCGGTGATAAAATCTATTGAGATATGAGACCAGGGACGGCGAGGGGTGGGTAAAGGCTGTAGCAGACTGGCTGGGAGTTGTTTTGGATGTTTGGCAGATAGAACAGTTCTGTACAAAAGCAATGGTGTCTGCAGATAGAGAAGGCCACTAATAGCAGTTCTTAATTAGTTGTAAAGTGGCTGTGATACCAGGGTAACCGGAGCTGGGGGATTGATTCTTGAATCTGAGTCAGTAGGCGTTTTCTTAGAGGTTCCGGAACAACAGTGAGGTTGGGTGGGCATTCTGGGAGTGGAGATTCTAAGCTGTTCAGGTGGTTGATTTCTGTTTAAATGTCCTTTTGGACCGGGGCTACCAAAAGTTTTTCAGAGACTGTCCTGGGTGGTGGGCAGAAGTGGTTCTTCAGACTGGCGAGATGTTCTTCAGAATGCGTCAGCCATTCTTCTAACGCTAACTTAATAGCTAAAAGAATTTGGTGATCATTTCCTGGAGAAAAAGTTGCAGTGGAACATTTTGGGAGGAGTACCGTGACACAGGGACAAAATGGCGCCGACGCCGATGTTGGAGGCATCGACCCCAACTATAAAGGAGCGATCAGGGTCGGGATGTTTAAGAATGGGAGCTGAGGTAAATTTAATCTTTAAATCCATGAACGTGCATTCGGCTTCAGGGGACCACTTTAATTTGCCTGGAGTGCGTTTAGTAAGAGAGGTAAGAGGTACTGCTACTGCACTGAAGCCCCGAATAAAGCGACGGTAAAAATTTGCGCAGCTCAAGAATCGTTGTAATTCCTTTACGTCTTGGGTCGCTAGTGATGGAGAAGGCGGTTTTCCTCTCGTCTTCTTCCCTAATTGGAAACAAATTATACACGTTACATAGATCTAATTTAGTAAAGAATTTAGTCTGAAGTAATTGCTCTAAGGTTACCAGAACCAACGGGAGCGGATAGCACAATTTACCAGTGACATCGTTTAAGCCTCTATAGGCGAGCTGAGGGAGGTCGAACTGGGCATGAGGCCTTGAGATGACCAGATTGAACACAGTATAAACAAAGATGCATCATTACCCTTCGTCGCATTCTTCAGGGGACAGATGAGTATAGCCCAGTTGCATATGTTCATGTGTGGTGGGCACTTCCAATCTGAGCTGAGGCAGAAAAGAACTTGGTCTACGAGAGCGAATTAAATTGTCTTTTGAATCGAGAGTTCGATATAGTCACTGAGGCACCTTCCCTCATCATGGCAAGCCAGCTCGGCTTGTAATTCAATGGTGAGTCCCTTACGAAATAGCAGTTTCAAGATGTCCTCCACCCACTATGTCTGAGCAGCGAGTGTGCGAAAGTGAAGAGAATGCTCGGCAGCGGTGCTTTGGCCCTGGGAAAGTGTAAGTAGTTGCTCACCGGGGCTTTCACCATCCACTGGGTGTTCAAAAACCTCTCGAAATTGACGAAGGAACTAATTAAACATGGGAAAGACAGAACCCTTGAAAAAGTGGTTAACCGAGCAAGTTGATGCTGGTGCATCGCTAGCTGGTTGGCCTGCACAGACATCTCAGAAGAGTTCCGCGATTGCTGCTATTGCTGTGATAGCTTTCCTGTAGCCCAGTGGTTAGAGCATGGCATTAACAATGCCAAGGTCATGGGTTTGATCCCAGGGATTGCATATACTCAGAAACAATATATAGTATAATGCAATGTAAGTCGCTTTGCATAAAAGCGTCTGCCAAATGCATAAATGTAAATGCTGCTGGATCATGAAGTGGCAAAGTCTTCTGTAATGATGAATCGGAGGCATTGGGAGCCATATGCACAGGCGGTAAACAGCAATAACGAAGGCAAGGCAAAACAGTATCAATATCCAGGCAAGGGGCGAGGCAGGTGGCAAACAATCATAAACGATATAAAATAATCCAATAGTCAAGGGCAGGAGGCAAACAGGCAAGAAACGATAAATAATCCCAGGCAATACAGGGATAAAAGCTCAGAAATGATAGCTATAGCAAATCAAGACTTTGCACTGTTGGAGTCTCCTCCGTGACAGTAATACTATAGATTTTCAATAGGTTTACACGTGGAAAGTATAACACACAAAAAAAAATTTTTTTAGCAGCAGCACAATAGAAAGGCCTTGTTGTGTCAAAGGTGAGTGGGCAGGTCTGGGAGGTGGGTGGCTGCAGCAGGTCTGTGTCAGATTTATAAAGATTTACAGAGATTTGCACAGATTTACAGAGTGTAAACAGTGTCAGGGTATTTCTGAGAATTAATGAAGTCTCAGGGAGGTGTAGCCACTCTATGAAATGTATAATCCCATATTTTGTCCTTTTGTAAACATTTCAAAATATAGGACTGTTTTTTCTCACCTTCTGAGGGTTAAATGAGATCCAGGAAATGTGTCTGTAAAGTGAACAGACTCTAAAAATATATCATATTCACACAATTTTCCCCCTTGCACAGGGAAAAAGGTGATAAAATTCATTTTGCATTGAATATATTATAGTCCCTGCTGGAAAAAGACAGTACTGACTCAAATACATATGAATTCATTCAAACTAAGATCAAATCAAGAATTAAATACATTTCATTAGAAAAATAAGTCAGCTTCACATTATGAAAACAATGATCAAATAAATCGATTGGCTAAAATATTTTACATTTACATTTAGTCATTTAGCTGATGCTTTTATCCAAAGCGACTGAGGACAAGGAAGCAACTTCAACTACAATAAGGCAACAGTGAATAAGTGCTATAGACAGTTCTCAGGTATTTCAACACAGTATAAGAAGGTTTTTTTTTTTTACTTTTTAAACAATTACTCACCATTTAAGTTGTAAATGGTTCCACAGTTTTTTAAGTTTAGCATGTAGTTCTTCACAATATATTAATTTAATAGTTAAATACAGTAGAAACATTTTGTGATCAACCCAGTCATAGCCTAAATTAAAAGCTTTTAAGATTATCTTAATGGACACTGATAAGTTGACTAATCTTTTTAAACAGGAAAACTGTGATGGTAAAATCAACAATATCATTCTGATATATGGTACTTAGGACTAAACCTCATTAAAAATCATGAACAGACATGAACAGTGATGCATTAAGGTCAATAACAGCAGGACTTCTGTATTGTAAAGAATATGATTAAAGCCAAAAATGGCTAATGCATCCATTAAGACTGCTTTGCATTAAGACTAATGCATCCATTAAGACTGCTGAGTTTTTCCACATCTTTAGAATTTGAAACAGCATGTTAAGGTTTTCTACAATGTGTACACTGTTTCAGGATTTGTTCTTGTCTTGAGAACAAATGTATTCCATAAAAGAAAATATGTGTTGGTGTTGTCAAGAACGCTGCTTCCAACTCTGTCGATTCCCATAATGACCACTGGAGGTCACCATCTCCCAAGTATGAGGACTACATTTCCCATAATCCCACATACGCAGATGATTGTGCACACCTGTTCCCTATCATCCGCCATCTTTTGACTATTTAAACCCAGCCCGTTCTCTACTTCAGTGTGAAGTCCCCGCTGCCTGCCCCGATCTCCCCGATCTGGATTACGATTGCCCTTGCTGTTCCTGTTTGCTGGTGTTGACCATTGCCCATTTGTATTTTTTGCCTGTTGTAAATCAACTGTCATCTGAGTCCATGTTACAGAAGACTTCGACACACATAGATCCAGCAGTTCTCAGTTGGCTTTCCTCTGAGGTGTTGACCCAAGCTCACACCCTAGCCTCCCATCAACACCAGCTCTCATGACTAACGTCACTAACTGAGGAATTAGTAAAACCCTATAGGGACTATGTAGTGCAGTCTTCCCAAACCCATTCCTCAGGTTAGTCTCAACACCTTGCTAATTAAAGCGTTTCCTTCTGCTCCTCTATTATCATTTCCTGAGAAGTATGATGGTTCGCACACTAAGTGCAAGGGCTTTTTGATGCAATGCTCCATGTTTTTAGCCCAGTAGCTGCTTCTCTATGCCACCAACAAGAGCAAGATCACCCTAGTTTGCTCTCTTTTGTCTGGAAAGGCTCTGGACTAGGCTATCGCGGTATGGAACAACCAGGATCCTTCTGCTTTCCCTACCCCACTTTCCAACAAAGCCTAAGGGATGCTCTTGAATTCCACACTCTAGCCGCTTGAACTGTGTGGGTTGTACATGTTGAAGCTATTGTTCTGCCTTGGACTCAATGCGGATCTGCAAACCGAGCTGGCATGCAGTGATGAGGGTTGTTCTCTGGAGGAGCTCATAACCATGACAATCCGCATTGACAATCTCCTTCGCTCCTGAAAACCTCCTAGACAAAGCTTGGCATCGGCTGATTATTCTAGCTCCATGAACCAACCCAAGCCCATGCAGATTGGCCAAGCTCGTCTCATCCCTGAAGAAGGTAAATGCCGCATGAAGAAACATCTCTACCTTTGTGCCCAGGGGGGGGCTCACCTCTGTGTCAACTGCTCAGTTTGCCCTAAGCAACAAGATTCCACCAAGTTCTAGCTGTTCCGCCTTATGTCTACAGCTGCTTGTTACAATTCATTTTTCAATTTCAAGATAATTACCAAAGCTTTGCAGAGTAGCCATGGATGACAGCAAGGTCTAGACAATCCTGAATTGGCCATGTCCGTCTACAGTTAAAGAGCTTCAACATTTCTTGGGTTTTGCTCATTTCTATTGACAATTTATTTGTAACTTCAGTTTAGTGGTGCCCTCTGTCCCTGCAGTGGAGCCCTCTGATGTCCCTGCAGTGGAGGATTGGATAGTCAGAGTGAAGCTGTCTGGGATCAGGCCAGTGTTCATCTCCAGTGGGTTGTCAATTATCAAAAGAGGTTTGCAGATCATCGTTGATGCCTCAATCCTCGTTACCTGCCTGGCCAATGGGTTTGGCTCTCCACCAGAGATCTCCGTCTTTGACTCCCTTCCTAGAAACTCAGTCCTAGGTATGTGGGTCATTTCATGATTAAGACAAATCCCTCCTGTTTCTTTCCATTTACAACTCCCTGCTAATTATTGTATCTCTCCCACTCTCTGTTAAAACCTGCCGGTGGTCCGAGGGAGGTGGAGGAGGAGGCAGAGGAGCACACCCAGGGCCCTTCTCTGATGATCACTGATGATGAAGAAACCTACCAGGTTCAGAAACTTCTCGACTCCAGATGCTGGTCCAGAGGAAAGGTTCTGGGTCACGGCTGAGGACATTCTGGATTCCTAACTGCTGATTTTTATAGAGCTCACCCTGAGAAACTGACCTCATGTCCCAGAGGTAGATCCTGGCGTCAAACTATTCCTCGCTTCAGGAGCCGCTCGCAGGGGGTGGGAGGG
>JAZGTI010000540.1:0-61260 GCA_036877585.1 Botia kubotai | reverse complement strand
AGGGACAAACACGGGGGCCGAATTAAAGACAACGGGGCCCTGAGGCCCCTCCACCCAGACCCAAATGAAACACAAAGAAACGCAAACGTAATTGAATAAAACTTTAAGCGGCGGCTGAAAAATGAACAGAAATGAAATAATAATCACTCCGATGCGTCAGTATTCCCTGAGCTCCCACTGGCCCCGGAGTCTGGAAGTCTGGAGCCCCAGATTCATCTGACTGGACGGATGTAATTGTTCCAGATATGGCTATCATATTTCTCTCCTAGTGGCAGTCGTAATGAACTTTTAATTTGTTTGTGAAACTGACTTCTGGGGTTGATTTCCAGGTAAACAGCAAAAGAATTTACCCACCACTTCTGACACCAACCGCTGTTCATCTGTTCTACAGAAGTAGCAGGTGTTCTGAATGACATTCATCAATAATGAATGAAATTCTAACCTTGTGCAGAAGGTTTTGTTTAGAATACTTCACGTTTGGTTAGACAGTTAAATCTCCGTGTCTGTGTGTCTTATGTGAGAATTGATGTGAGGTCTGAGGTCCGATGTGTGGTGTGATGTCTGATGTGCAATCTGAGGTCTGATGTGAGGTCTATTGTGAGGTCTGATGTGAGGTCTAAGGTCTGATGTGCAATCTGAGGTCTGATGTGAGGTCTAAGGTCTGATGTGAGGTCTAAGGTCTGATTTGAGGTCTAAGGTCTAATGTGAGGTCTAAGGTCTGATGTGTGGTGTGATGTCTGATGTGCAATCTGTGGATCTGATGTAAGGTCTGATGTGAGGTCTGATGCATGTGGTGTGGTCTGTGGCTGCTGCAGACTGTAAATCTAAAATAAAGGTACTGATTAACTGCTCAAATGAAACACATTCTGCTAAAAGCTGTGAAAATCAAATGCAATCAAATCCGCTTATGAAACAGGAAATGTGAGGCAGTGAGTGTTCCAGAAAAAGCTTTCAGATGAAATGTCTATTCACTAGCATGAGGATGTAGACTAATAAGTGTTCTATCTTTTAATATAGAGCATTTCGGCTGTACAATATACATATTATATACATATATATATATATATATATATATATATATATACACACACATCTGGAATTACAGAGTCTAGAAACTTCACCCTCCTACCTCAACTCACTCAGATATACGTCACCTCCCGACATCTACATTCTGTAAAGCACAGCTGTTCCACAAACACTCGACTGATCCATAATGCTCCAAGTTACAACGTTTAACCCTGTTTAACGCGGTGTTAAAAAAACGTTTCTCTTCTAATGTTCATCCTGTCCCTTGCATCAGAACTATTTCTACTTGTTAATGTAGTTTTGCAGACTAGGCTGTCTCTCATTTGTAAGTCGCTTTGGCTAAAAGTGTCTGCTAAATGAATAAATGTAAATGTACAGTCAAAGTCCAATAAAGCAAATAACATGTATTTAAGAGTATTTGGTGATTCTGTGGCATTTTATGTTGCTTTCAAACACCTAGTTTAAAAGCCTCTGACCAGAATCATTTTTGTAAATTATATTCTCCAAACTAAGGAACAGTTTTACAAAAAGTGAACAAAAAGGAAATAAATGAAAATGTATGCCTTTTTCCTTTATAAATATATAAAATATACATTTTAAATTAAATGACATTTTTATAGTTGTGGCTTTATTTCATTGCTTTACTTTTGACGTGTTGCTGAAAAGCATGGAATGGTAAGTTCCACTGACCTTTGGGACAACCTGCCCCATATAGTAGCTCGCCCTGCTTTCAAGAAAAACTCACTGGAGTAAGAAGAGTGACAACTAGCCTCTCTCTCTCTCTCTCTCTCTCTCTCCTCCCACACACACACACACACACATATCTGACAGGTTAGAAGACTTGCATTGCATTNNCCCCCCCTCATCTAAAGACTGCCCCTGTGTGCACTGCAATATTTTTCAGCATGGAACTCATACATATTCCTGCCACTGACGGGATAAATCTGTGGATGACTGATGGAGGCGGATGAAATGACTGCACCTCCCTGTGGGTCAGTGCACACTGCACAGGTGTGTCTGCTCGGCTGGTGCCACTGTCATCACAGGTGATGGAGCCTCACTCAGGTTCATGTCCTCCATCAGACATCCATCAACATCACCTCAGCAGTCAGTGGATTCCGTAGAAATGAGCTACTCAGAGAATATCCCAAAACACTCCTTATAGGGAGACAACCATGTCACTACACGCATCATCACATGAAATTAATAATGAATAAATAATAATAATAATAGGCTTTCTCCGCATTGCTTTCTCCTCGTCTTTCATTGGCAGGACAGGCAGAAAGCCCCGCCCCAAACTTACGTCATTGGTCAACACAATGTGGCCGGGTTGGGATGCTCAAACAAACAGAACAATGCTAACAATAGCTAATACTTATAGCTGAAATTACACACTGTAGCTTTAGGGGAAAACAACTGATGTGATTTTAGCCGTAGAGGCCATTGACACAAACCACACGTGTTGAGTTTTAATGAACAGTGTGACTGTTCTCTGTATATGTGAGTTCACTGATTGTTTAAAGCACATTACTGGTGTGTAGATCTGTGTGTGTGTGTGTGTGTGTGTGTGTGTGTGTGTGTTCACAACTGAGTGTGAAGGGCCCTTCAGCTTCATTAAGCAGTTCAATACAATAAAAGTCCTCAGAAAAGACCGCCGGGATCATTGTTATTCATATGACACACACTTCAAGCATGAGAGAACCAGCGTTCTCAGAACGTTAATGTTCTCTAAATGTTCTCTTAAAGGTATCGAAATGTTCTTGCACTACTGTTATTAGAACTTTTTTAATGTTATATATTATATATAAAAAGCTATTCTTACGTTGTTAGCAGAACATTTTAAAAATGTTACAAAATTAACCAAATAAAAGCAATAACGTTAATACAATGTCTAAAAAACTGGATGTTTCCAGAACATTCCTAAAACATTACATATAAAACATTGTAATGTTTTTGTTACCTAACAATTTTAGGCTACAAACATTCCCCTAATGTTTACGTTAACTGGGTATTTAGCAATGCTAAACCTTCCACCTCACCTATCAAACTGTTTGTTACACTGTATGCTTCCCGCCGTACAGTAATCATATTTTGCAGCCCTGCAAGGACCTGCGAGACCTACAAATCAGCTCTGAATCTCAGCAATAAAAGCACAACTTTAATACGAGCGTGAATCTGGACTGTCACTTTAAGTGGCTCGCTCTCTTTCCATTAACTGTGTCATGACAGATTTTTTCTCTGAAACGTAACTTATCTGCCTCACAGCACAGAGTCAGAATGCAGCACAGAGCGTTTACACTGTGAAATGGGGGAGAGGAATATGCAATGAACTGTGAGTGTATGCAATTTTCTGTGCTGTCAGGAATGCGTCATAAGGCTGTAACTTGTAAGTGGCTTTTTATGGAATGTAAATCAGATCAGAAATTGTCTCTATTAACTGACACTTCTCACTGAATTACGTGTCTTAAAATATTACACCTGTCATCTCTGTGGCGACACTAAACATTGGTTATTCATATACATACATATATATATATATATATATATATATGGCATTAACATATGGACTGTTTGTAATTAAATATATTCTGATTTGAAAACACACACACACGCACACACACATATATATATATATATATATAATGAAATATTAATATACAAACCAGTATATATTTAATTACAAACATAGCCCATATGATGCCATGAGCAGTCATAAATAAAACATTTCGGGAATATACATTTTTGTGTCATTATAATTTTGATGTGCCCAATTGTTTGAGGGCTCTTAAATGTGTGTAATGGACTGGTTGTCTTTGACGTGACTAGTAAAGATCTTGGGGACTTGGGACTGTTTATTTTCCTGTGCTGCCATCAGCCAATCAACTGACATCATTTTTCTGTGGCACCAGAGCAATAAGTCACATGACACATACAGCTTAGGTGCCTGGCTCTCAGTGCCCATAACTGATGCCCATGAGCAAAGATGGCAGACAGAATGACCACTGCAACCATCTGAGATAAATCCATCCACAAGACCGAGCTGGTTTGAGTTTCCCCACAGAGTCAAAATAGAGAACGTACTGATTTCCCAAGAGTCACAGCATACACATAACCAGCACCCCAAATACAGTGCAGCAGCACAAACCAATATCTGCAGGCGCTCTGAGGGAAGGACCAAGTCATTCTCGTGCAAGTTCCACCAATTTGAACCTACTAAAAACCCATCAGATGTGCACGGCGGACATCAAAATCAGCCTCATATTACACAGCCAAACCATCAAAAGACTTTAGCTATTTTAAATCAGCATGATTAAAGCTCTAAGGCATCAACATCCATACAGCCACCATGACAAAAGGAAATGTTCTCTGAATGTTGGCTGAAGTTCTTTAAAAGTAATCAAAAAACGTTCTTGTGGAAACATTAGTAGATTGTTTTTTAACGTCACATTTCATATCCATCAAAAACGTTACCCTTAAGTTGTTAGTGGAACAGTTTAAAACGTTTAATTTAAAAAAAAAAGTTTACATAACATTTACATAACGTTAATACGTCTAAAAAATTCACAGCCTTTGTGAGCTTTATCTCAGCTTTTGCACACGAGTACCTGAAGCAATCTATAAAAACGTGTTTTTATAGTGCAAATGTAGCTTAAGAAAGAGAATTTATGATATAGTTGATGTCAGGTTTAATATATATTGTTTTTTTGTGACCTTAGCTAGTGATTTAGAGATATTTGTTTTTCCTCATAGCTGCCCGGAGGTGTTGCAAAGTGCCAGAGATTTCCTCACAGCTGCTTTGGTTTCACAGGCTTGTGTGTGTTAAAGACTGTCAGATTCAATGACATCTTCCTGGTCAGTTCTAAGATGAAAATAAACGTTGACAATCTCATCTCAACAGCTGTCACCATCATCCTCACAGTCACTCATCACTTCCTGTGTGGAACATGACTTCCTCTCAGGTGAGAAAGAAATCAAGATCGGGCGAGTGAATCCAGCTCTGCTTCAGAAAGACATCAGCACACAGATCCCTATAAATCACTGCCCAGCTGACAGTCAACGTTCTCACAATGTTGGCTAACATTCTCTAAAAGTGATAACGTTAATACAACGTCTAACAAACTGCATGTCTTGAACATTCCTAAAACATTCAGAATAACATTCTTAACTTTTGTTTTACTTAATGTAAACGTTAGGGAACCGTTCTTGGAACCTAAAATTGTTGACATTACTGACAACAGAAAATGATGATGCAATGTTGTCATTAATGTATATTCTCAAATATTAAAGACTGCAATGATTCAAATAATTCACACGTTGCTCATTTAGGGCAAATGTTGAAGAATCCTGATGATACAAACAAAATTAGAACAAAAAGTTTTTCAACATCTCTCTCTCTCTCACACACACACACACACATAAACTTTCTCTCTCCCACACACACATACAAACTGTCTTTCTCTCTCTCTCTCTCTCTCTCTCTCACACACACACACACTAACCGTCTCTCTCTCACACACACACACACACACACACATAAACTCTCTCTCTCCCACACACACATACAAACCGTCTTTCTCTCTCTCTCTCTCTCTCTCTCTCTCACACACACACACACACACACACACACTAACCGTCTCTCTCTCACACACACACACACACACACACACTATCTCTCTCTCTCTCTCTCTCTCTTAATAGTTTACCTCACAATATGATGCACATTTGCACACACTTGTTGTGCTTCAGTGGCGATGCAGCTGCAGCAGACGCGTCTGCAGGAGGATCTCTGAGTCAGTGAGCTCCACTTCATTCTCCTCCGTCACTGCGGCGGGTGAAGTGGCCGTCTGCTTTCTTCTGAAACAAAACACCAGACTGTTTTCTGTCTGGATGCTCGAACATCTCAACATGACGTTCTGCTCTCATGGAACACCAGCGTTCTCCTTTACATGCATTAAAGCTGCAATCTAACTTTTTGGGGTTAAAAATGAACAAAAATCAGTTATTGAGACATGACAGATCAGTGTTCAGCACATCTCCTTACCTCACCCTGATACACAACAGTAAGTCATAATAATGATTTATCATTTGAGCTGTCGGGTCTAATTTCCTGGAAAATTTGACTTTTCGTTTGACTTCAACACATCTAATGAAAAGTACATGAAGTAACTTGCAATGTTATGTTTCAAACAGAGATGGCGGTAGAGAGGTAAAAGTTACAGATTGCGGCTTTAAAAAAACATGTATCATGGTAAGTTGTATTTTTATAAAATGTTTCTATACTTTGCAGTTTGTATCTGTGCTTGTAATGTTGTCCATCACATTCAGTCCTGTTTAAAATGATCTTATGCACCATCACACCCAATAACTATATGACCATTTTAAATTTTTCAGTCTTAACCGTTCCAGCTCTGCTTTCGACGGCCCCCGAACAAAAGCACAGCGATCTGTGACCCACGTTCACAAAAATTTTCCACAACTGCTTTTGAGATTGTGGCACATAGTTAAAATCAAAGTCACAGCTGGTTACCGTTACTAGCCATTACTGCTCTTGTCAATCACATTTGATTGGTCACGATGTAAGTCTGTGCACTGCGCGTCCAGCCAGTGAACATGTGACTCGTCACACGATAGCTGAACGTCACATATTGCCCAATTAAGCACCAGAGATCAACCGGTTTTTAAATGTGATTGTTTTGACCTCGTTTGACCTCTTCTGAGTTCTGGAGAGACCCTCCGATGACATTTAGTGAAGCTTCAGCAGATACTGTACAAGAATGATTAAAGTTGGGATGTGCCAGAATAACAGCATTAATTAAAGACACTTTTAACCTCTTAAAAGCCTGGAAGTGTTTGTCACTCTTTTTTCAGCCCGCAGCCTCTGCCTTTAATGTCTGATCTTGTCTGAAAGCAATTCAAAGAGTCATGTGCAAGTATTTAACTGGTGTTAAATGTAACGTTTTCCTAGGAATGGACCAGTGACATTACTAGAACATTTTTTTAACGTTAAAAAACATTTTTCTTGTTAGTGGAACGTTACATTACAGGATTTTTAAAAAATATTTGAATAGCCAAGCAATAACATTAATACAACACCTACAAAACTGAAACTTTCAAAATAACATTTTTAATGTTTTTGTTACTTAATGGAAACATTACAGAAATGTTCTTACAACCTAAATTTGCTAGCTGGGCCTGTTTTATTCATTCAGGACATTAAAATCATAGAGTCCAGTGATAGATCCAGTGCTGGAGATATGACTGTGTGTTACTGGTTCAGGCTTCACGGCATATTGACTGTGGTCAAGATCTTTTACTGATGGAACAACAAACACTCGGTCTAACCTGGACACAGTTTAACTTCAAACGAATCAAAGACAAATAGAGAAAATGTCCCAGGAAAGAGAGAGAGCGAGAGAAAAAGAGAGAGAGGCAGAACGGTAATTTGATGGGTCATTAGCAAACCTACATCTACTCCTTTCTGCACCTTATTTCTCTTCATCGTTCTCCTGTCCACAGCACCACTTTACTGTCAGCTCTTGGTCTTTTAAAGAGCTGATGATGACAACAGGCCAATAATGAGGCCAGAAGCAGCTTTTAACAAGCCTTTAATTTTGCCATAAGAGCATCTGACCATATAACACACTGATCTTGACATCAGAGGCTTCAGCAAAGCTAAAGAGTTATTTATAAGTCATATCAGTTTAAAAATGAAAATGTGTCATTATTTTTGTGTGCACTGCTCCTTAAGGGAGCATTTTTCCATACTCTTCAGCAAATAAAAAGAAAACAAGTGTGTGCTTTTACCATATTGCCGTATGCCTAGCTAACAGGGAATGTTTTCAGAATGCTGGTTATCATTTGCTAGAAGTTCTCTCGAAGAATATTAAATGTTTAGCTAAAAACTAGACTTTACTAAAACTTTCAAAATAACATTTGAACGTTTCGGTTACCTAATAGAAATGTTAGGGAATCTTTCCCACCATCTATAATGGTTAGCTGGGTGTGCATATTTGCTTACTCATAACTTGACTAATAAAATGTTTGTTGACATAAGCAGTCTGTTAGGTCCATCTAAAAGTGAGCGGCCCTCAGACTGACCCCTGAGCCTCTGCTCTGAGACAGGAAGAGAAGCTGCTTCAGTCCAAGCAGAAAGGGTTAAATATGAGCTCAACACTTTATCAGTTTAACTGGCACAACTACAGAAACAGCAAGAAAGAGTCGAGCCATATTCTTCCAGTGTGTGTTCTCACTCTCAGAATGGAAAACAGTCTAGCGTGAAATTGAAGATGGTGCATGAGAGATTTCAGCTTGATTTACACTTTGTATGTGAATTATGTCTAGAGAATATTTTGGAGAGGTTGTACACCATAGCAGAGGTAAACTAAGTAAGTGTTTTTTAAACACTTCTGTGTATGTGGGGATTTTGAGGTGAGTGGGAGGGAACATAGTTTACCAAATCATCCCAGCTAACAATTGTAGGCTGTAAGAACATTTGCCCAGTGTTTTCATTAAGTAACATAAACATTAAAAATGTTATTTTAGATTTATATAATCCAGCTTTATTTAGTAATAATATTTAATAATGTTAATAACGTTGCATTATTGATTGGGTTTCGCTATTGTTTGGTTTTAATAACATTATTTAAAACTTCTTCTTCTATAAATGTTTTTAAAATATTTTATATATATTACTGCACACACACACACAAACATATATGTATGCATGTATATATGTATATTTGAATATACATATATTACTACTATAAATATAACTTTTTTTAATAACTTTGAGAGAACTTGTAAAGAATGTTAGCCAATGTTCTGAGAACGTTCTCTGTTAGCTGGGGCCCTGCTGTCATAGTTTGTACACTTTCTGACATGATTTGACAAATACATGTAAAACGTGTGTATATAAAAAAGCCACGCTGCACAAGTTACATAAAGACAAGCATCTTGAGTTGCCTTTATTTAGCGGTGCTCTGTGCAGAGACTGCTGCTTATACAGGTGACATGAGTTATTGAAGTAATTTTACAGTGACTCAGAAAAAGACATCCGAGAACTCACCAGTTTTCCAGTTTGTGTTCTGCTGCTTTCATGAGGAGAACATGAAGAGTTTGTGCTGTTTATCGTCCACACTCCTGTGTGAAAGGTTTTCATTGTGGGAGTCTGGAGGGTAAAATGTAATCTTACAATGATAAACGCAAGTAAATCTCTCTGGGCCAGACGATAGTTCTTACAAATAATAGTCATGGACGTAACCAATTACTGTTATTAAAACTGAAATGCAGGAGTAAAAATGCAGTTGTGTTATACTGGTTAGTCAGTAAACGTTATTTGGTGAAGAATGAGAACCAATAAGAATGAAATGAGAGTTTAAGTTGAGAGATTCTGCTGTCGACAATATTAGCCTGTGTATACCTGTGTTCCCTTATTAGGGAAAAACTCGAGCCATAGAGATGACATTACTGCCCTCTAGTGGCGTAAGTTCTGCATAGTCTCTCTCTCTCTCTCTCTTTTCAAAACCAATACGATCATTAATAGTATGGTATTAATAGTACTGATATGGTTAACATTTAGGACCGATAATAATTATTATTATGTAATTACGTTAATTAAACATTATAAAAAAGGTTTTGTAGATATGATGTATCAGGAAAAAATAATTACTTTAACAACGCCGGCCTACAGATGTTGAAGCTCATATGCGGATGACGTGCGCGTCAGAGCGCGTCTGAAACAAATACTGATGTGCGCATGCGTGAAGGATGCTGATGCTGAAGCTGAGCGAGCGCTCCGTTCACGGATGATGGGCGTGTGAACGCGGCCCGGGGTTTGTCTTCACTGGACACCCACGGTGAGTTACATTCTTTCTTACTCAATTACTCGGTGTATTATTAAATGATTGATGCAGATCGGTGTGGATATCGAGCACATTTAAGCCGTTTCTCTTGATATTCAAGACATGAGATCTCCGGATCCCAGATACCTTTAGACCGCTCGTGCAGATGCCGAATTATAGGATCTCACACACGAATGAAATAAACGCGACAGATATGCGCGTTTCATCGAAATAACAAATGTAACCGCACTTTGTTTAAAACACGGAGTCCATTATGGAAAATCGCAACTCAAGGAACCCTTCATTGTCCGTGCAATTTATATATGCTTTGTGCTGTCTAAATAATGCATGCTATGCACATAAAAATAGCCACTATGTGCATGGAATGCATCTTTTGCATGCATGCATGCATGCATTTGGCCTCAATATGCAACTGTTTTGTGGGTGCACAAAATGAATCTTTCTTTGAAAATGATTATTATTATAAAAAACACGTATAATTGTAAACACCAGACGCATCTCTTGTGCCTGATAATATTGTGTGCGCGCGTTTGGGCTCAGGTGCTCTGTTGTAATTGGTCTCATTGGATATAGATGTTCGCTGTATGTCCACTGTGTATTGTGGTATGCACGACTTTTTCCTACCTGCAGGACTGCTTAAATTAATTAAGCGTGATACAATTGTGAATGTGAACGTGTGTTATAGCGGTAACTGTTACATGGGTACTCACTTGCGTTCATAGCGGTTTGGTGAACTGCAGGGTTTGTCTGTAGCTCATGGGGTCTGAAGGGGTGGAAATGGTGAAACAACCATCGCAGGACGCTGGTAACGCCACGCAAACGCACAGCACGCCGCCCAAAGGTCAGATGTCGGGGAAGGTGAACACACAACCCCTCGGCTGGCTGAACGCTCCTCCGGACGCCTGCTGCTTCTGCTGGTGCTGCTGTTGTAGCTGCTCGTGGTGAGACACGAATCATCTTACATAGATTCTCCTGCGGTTCTCTCGTGTATGTGTGTTAGTGACCATTTGTACTTTGAAGCGCTTGTTGTGAGGCATCGGCATTCTACACTGAACGACACAATAATGTAAAATGCAAAGCAAAAAAAATTATTTAGTAAATCGCAATTTAAAGCTGCAATCAGTAACTTTTTGTGAAACACTAACAAAAAACAGTTATTGAGCACATACACGACAGATCAGCGTTCAATACATTCACCTTACCGTAATCCGATTTGTAAAGTTCAAAATAATGATTTATAAGTTAAACTGTCGGGTCCGATTTTGCGGAAAACATCCGCTTGTAAACAGAAAGAAGATCCGGCTGCTATATCACATGTCCATGTACTCTAACTGGTGCGGTAGCTTTTGTCATTTGGTCTGAACAGCAGTCGTTTAGAATTTAAACTTGTCACCCACGTTAAGAAAAGAACTCCGCAAGTAACCTGCAATGTTGGGTTTTAAACAGAGATGGCGCTAGAGGCAAATGTTACAGATTGCAGTCCAAAGATTAGTAAAATACTATAATAATAGATACAATAAAATATATACACGCAGATATATTAGCATGTTTGCTATATGTGCAAGAAAATGGCTTATTAAATACATGTACGTATACGTGGTATGTCATACTAAAGTGCAGGTGCTAACTGTAAAAAATGTGAAAAATTAGCATGAAGTATATGTATTGATCTATAAGTTATGTGTGCAAAATATGCAAATATAGGATGTAAACAGCCCTCACCTGCAGAACAGAAACAATGACAATATATGAGATAAGAGCTAAACTCCAGCTATACAGTTAAAACAAATCTCATGGTCGCGGAAGGCTAACAAAGTTTACAATACACTGTACACATCTAAACCAATGTCTATAGACTGCTGTAACTGATAACACACAATGACTTCAGAATGGAATGAAATATGACACACAATGTGTGCACACTACGTTTAGCACACTTTTGTCCAACTTTGCGAACCGCATTCATAGTTTGGAGGTCCTGTGTGTGTGTGTGTGTGTGTGTGTGTTGTGAGAGCACAGGTGAGGTCTCTGCAGGTGTTTCTGTTAACTTCATGAAGTCATTAAGTTTAGCAGCAGTATGCATCACTATCCCAGTGGAGGCTCTCCAGAGACATGCATGTCTCACTGAGCGCTCACAGTGGATATTGATGCCGTCCAAAAAACATGTTTTTCTAACACGTGTGTATGTGTGTGTAGTCTGACATTACGCTCTGCCAAGGAGGAAAAGGTTCTGACGACGATCTCTGAAAAACAAGAAGAGGTCGAGACTAAGCAGAGGTGAGCAGCATTAAAACACGTGACGCAATATCACGCTTCCATTTTCATACTGCAGAGCAGTGGTGTACAGCTTCTTCTGAAGCCCATCAACCTAAATAACCGCAATACCAAAACGAAATCAAACATGGCACTATTTAAACCTATTATTACTATTTGAACCTACTATTTTAGGTTCTTTTATTTTTTAAGTCTACCGTATAACGTAAACAGCGGCATTTAGCATTTGCAAAGTATGTATAATGTTAAAAACGATTAAAAAACAAGGGCGACAGGTATCGTCAGAATTCAGAACTGAAACGCTCCATTTTTGACATCACGTTTTGGAGTGATCTTTCCTGAAACCCAACGGTGAATATGACAGCAGTGTTGTGTCTGTCTGCAGGGTGGATCTCACACTAGAGGAGGCGCAGTCCTGGTCAGAGTCGTTTGAAAAGTTAATAAAGAGCCCAGAAGGCCGCGCACAGTTCCAGCAGTTTCTGAAAATTGAGTTTAGCGAGGAGAACCTGCTGTTCTGGCTCGCCTGTGAGGAGCTGAAGAAAGAGACCAACAGAGCCACAGTAGAACACACTGTGAAAAAGATATATGAGGACTACGTCTCTGTCCTGTCACCTAGAGAGGTAAATATGCCAATTTATACAGTAACACACCCTGAAGCTATAACAAAGATGATTAATAATATCAACAAGACACTGAATCGCTATTACGGTTAATGGGGGAAGGTGCGACGCTCAATATGGCTGCTCTAGTGAAGGAAGTCCCGCCCTCCAATAGAAACAGCCAATGGTCAGTTATTACAATGATTAATGACGATTCTCTGGAGGGGCTCTGTACAGCGTTGAGGTGCTTACCAGCCTTCGTGCCTGGCAGTAGCTGGAGCAACCAGTAAACACGTTTTTTTTGTGCAATTTAAGCTAGGGAAACTAAATTTCTGGTACAGTTGATGCAAGGTTCATGTTGTTTAATTTGAACTTAGCAAGCCATCGGTCCGAATGCAATGATAGGATGTCACACTTATTTTCATACCTGTCAAACTGTTATTTTCATACCTCTGCACACCCAGTTCACACAGATAATCTCCCATCATTACCATTTTCATGCGTGTTGGAGGAGGCATGGGAGAGGCTTTTGAGAGACTCTGAAAAGCTAGCATGCTATTGCTAGCCTGTCTGACGTTGCATTACCTATCTTTAACCACTAATTATCAGTGATGCTGTCCACCGGGACTTGAAAAGAGAGCCAGTGTCTCATTTGGATGTGTGTGTTTTTCTGTAGGTGAGTCTGGACTCGCAGGTGCGTGAGCTGATCAACAGGAAGATGCAGGAACCCTCCTCATGCACGTTTGATGATGCACAGCTGCAGATCTACACGCTGATGCAGCGAGACTCCTACCCGAGATACATAAACTCCAGCGCATACGCGGACCTCGTAAAGAGCCTTCAGAACCTTACTGAGTCCTAACACACACACACACACACACACACACACGCACACACAGACACACACAACAATTCAAAATCAGACTCAACAACACAAGTTAAGATCCATCATCAGCTTTTGTAGAATTTTGTTGGTTACCACAGAAAAACAATTGACAGCAAAAATAGTGGTTACAGTGATCCACTTACAATAGACGTACAGAGGGAAGGGCAATAAACATCAACTATTAAAATAAACATTTAGAGTCAAATATAAACACAAGACTTTAAATTATTTGTTAAAATGTTTTAGTATGATACACACAACAATGCAAACAACAGATTACATTTAAACAGAGGAATCCCACTGTTAAAATCTGAGATTTTACGTAACTTTACAGCTCAATCTTTTTATAAAATTCACACACATGCTTTAACAAGAATACAGTTTAACATTTCTGCTTCTCGACCTTTGAAGGGCACGACCCTGTTTACTTTCAACGTAAGCACGTTTACTTCTTAGTCAGTTTGGTTTCTGTGGTAATTTACATGTCACAAATGTTGCCAAAAGCCAAGCGTGTCCTTTTTAAAAATACTTTCCCCGGTCTTGAAACAATCCCTAAACGATCATCATTTGTGCAATTTTCCTTGGTGACTTGTGTCAAAAGAATTACACACAGCTTTCGTTTGTACGAACCCGGAACTTTCCTTAATAACGATTCCCTGAAGCCTTCAAACTGTAAGTTCCCTGGACAGAACTGTACGTTATTTAAACTGAAGTTTTCCAAGTGGTTGACGTTTCCTTAGTTCAGATATTGTTCTCAAATGGAAATATATTTGGATATTTCTGCCTGTACTGTGGTCTCGCACTTACGCTGGCAGAACTGTGATCGTGCCTTTGCCTCACACTCTAGGATAGGCCAGAAAATGATGCCGTCCACATAGCTGTCATGAAACCCTGGTGCTGTCAATTCGTTCAGTGAAGATCATTTACAATTTTAATGTGAATTATTTAAAATCGCTCTCACACTAAAAGTGAATCGTCTCCACACAGGTGGTCTGGACTCTCTGCTCTATAGTGGCGTATTTTCTGTTTATGATGCATGTTTTTAAATGCAGTTATTGCATTTGATACACTTCTGTAAACCGGATAAACTGTACAAATAGATTTATGTAACAATAAAAGCACAAATAATTGAGAATATATATGTTAAATAAAGTAAATGAATACAGATATTAAAGGATTTAACAACATACAAATCTAAATTGACCTTATTTACCTTCTTGTAAGTGTTTTACAAGCATTTCTGCTGCTCGTCCGGGGCTTCTGTTCTTGACACGACACAGATGCAGATTCACATATAGTGAGTCCTCATTTTGACACTTACAGCTCGGGTGATTGGCTCATACAAATAAAGAAAGTTAGGCCAGAGCTGATTGGTCATGAGCAGTCAGGTGAACAGTCCTGCAGTTTTCTATGGAACGCCCACTTTTCACGATCCATTTAATTCCAAGCCCCTCCCTTCCTTCTGTTATTGTTAAACATTAATCAGGTTAAGAATGCTGTTATATTGATTTAGGGCACCGCTCAGACAAATCTAGATCACAACAGAACAATGCTGGTATTCACACATGGTTTTATTCCAACTCAATATAAGGAGCCCTTTTACCCACGTGCACAGAGGTCAGAGGTCACGTGGGGTTTTACATCATGTAATGCTATAGACAAAATGAGTCTTGCAGTAGTCATGGGAACTTCATTTTTATGTATATAACAACCAATCATTAGCCTGAGTTATTGTAAGATATTAAAAAGTTACATTGTTAACTATAATAAGAGCGTGCAATTCTAACTCCCTTATAAACTTACTCTACTGTAACACAGTACACAACTGTGTGTTCCAGCTAGCTCAGATAAACTCACCCCTAAAATCTGTTCGAACAGTTTGGAGCTCAGTTCAAGTTCAAGTGTTTGGCTGAAGTCAGTCAGATGAAGACAGAGCAGCTTGTGTCATTGAGCGAAATGGCCGTTATACATTATTGCTTAATTGATTGGGGGAAGCTGCTTCTCAATAAACTGTTTGATGTCCATCATTTCCTGTTGAAAACAAGAAGCAAGTTCAGGATACTGAAATTCTAGGCAAATGCGCCATGTTTTAGTTGTAAATGGAATCCAACTTTTGCGAGGTCCATTTACAGTGTTAGTCAGTAAAAATTATCCAAAAACAATTAGATTTTAGTTTCCTGTAACCACTTTAAACCTTCTAACTGACCCTTAGAAATAAACGGTTTGTGTTTTGCTCCAGTGCTTTTAAGAAACGGGATCTTTGATGAGAAATAATTCACGACACAGAGCGCTTTCTCTGCTGTAGATCGTTTACATCAAGAATTATCTAAAAAGCTATAGGACGTTTATAGGACAATTATATATCCTCACAATATATAATTAAAGCACTCAATGTATAAGAAGAAGAATGCAAACCTCAGGACAGGCGCTGTGAGGCATTCTGGGATATGTTTTGAAGGTGATGTTGCCGGGGTTCAGCATGGTTTTCAGTTTCTCTACAGTGAGACGGCCAAAAATAAGAGGAACCAGTGGATCTGCTTCACCATGACACTGCAGCACCGGTATGTCCTTATTACTGCTTATCACTGACTGCAGAACAGACAGAGACAAACAACAAAGCAGAATGTGGAAGAACAGCACGTTAAAGGGACGATTGTGCTTTTATTGGTGCTGACAGTAACCGGTCATGTATGCTTTCATTGTTCATCAGCGCAAACATTTCCTTTTGTATATACACTGGTAATAAATGAACTAAGAGTGTCGGTATTTTTTTAAAATTCTTTAAATATTATTAACCATGATTATTGAGACTGTGTTAATACTACACATAATATTGTGAATAATTAAGCGCCAGTGTTTGGTTCACACTCCAGCACAGCAGGCGGCGCTATTGCACACGTTTAACATTTTGTCTTCCTCCCTACACTTGTATTTTGAGTGAGGGTCACACAAAATAAAGTTAAAGATACATTTGACAGATTATATATTTTTGACCTCATTACACATTTATTTATTTTTACATTTCATTTGCTATTGTGCTAATATTGTTAACATTAGCATTTCTTTTGCCATCAATAATCGTCTAGTGAAAATGTGATACTGGGGAGCCCTAATATGAACAGACAGTATTTTAGGATTTGCAAAAATAATCCATTGTAACAATAACATGGTCTGTACAGATTAAAGCAGCTGTACGCGGTTTCAGGCGTTTGGGTAACGTCAACCACACGTGTGTGTAAACAGACCTGTGAGAGAGAGTTCCTGAGGGGCAACCAGCAGCTGAGAGCGACCACACCAGCCAGCTTCTGATGAGAGGTCAATGCTGTGTAGAGCGAGAGAGCACCGCCCTTCAAATACACACAAACAGACAACACATGAAATATACTATTATCATTCAATTATCAACACTCTTATATCACATGTTTATGGCTGCCATGTTTCACATATAAAAGCATGCTGGTAAAGCTGGCTCGCTCTTATTGGGTTTTGTGGATGACCAATGGAAGTCAGCCGCTGGTTATTAAGAATCGTTAGATTAAGGATCGTCAATCCCAGATTTGATATCAGGAAGGCTCTCGCTCAGTCAGGAGCAGTAAAATAATCGTAATGACAATGACATCACACAACTGAGGATTGTTTGGACAAAAAGCCAATAGTGACAAGTTTCGAATCAGGCCACGCCCACACGATTGTTGGGGGGTGCAAATCGGGCACAAAATTGGACTTACCTGAGAAAATCCTCCCAGCACAATCCTGTGAGATGGAATACCGTTCTTGACCTCCTGATCAATCAGAGCTTTGACTGAGGAGAAACGTAAATATTTCACACACTTTTAACAGCAGTTTGAGTATTACTGAGTATTGTGTTTTTATTTGCGCTACAGTTTAATGTTGTACTTAACTGGTTTCAGCAGCTTTTTTAATTCCTGATTCGTCTTCAGCTGCATCAGGACTGAGTCCGATTATGTCAAACCTGAGAGTCAGAGATACAGGTAGTGACACATGAGGTCTGTATGTTTAAATGTACTGCAGTAATCATTTAAACAGCAGTCTGTGTCTCACCAGGATGGCATTGCCATGTTCATATTGAGGGACACGGGCATGACGGGTCTTTCATGGCCAAATAGACAGAAAAAAAGTGAGAGAATAAAATTAATTCACTATGTTTACACAGACGTGAGAATTTAGATTAACAATGGCTGTATTAATCTATTCAAGTTCTGTGTCATATAAACACCCTGTGGAATACACACTGTTTGTTAATATGTAAGACTATTTAAACTAAAGTAATTATGAAAAAGCTATTGGCAAATGTCGTTTAAGGACATGACTATTTATTTGATTACATTGCTGTGATCATTTTAAAAATATATTCATATAAATGGCAAAAGTGATGGCAATAAATGAATGACAATCTCCACAGGAAAGTATTAGGACAAGAATATGCATGTCTTATAATAGAACAGTGCTTCAAACAAGAAACTAATAATAGAAATATATGTTTAGTACATACGCATGAGGGCAAATGTACTTGACATGAGGGGTTCTGATCCCTGCCATCGCTTCAGCCCATCCATGCCTGAAAAAATGTTGCGAACTGTCTTATTATGGTGTTTATGTTTCTTATTCAGTAAGTCAGGATAAAATCAGGATACGTTACCCTGTGTCTCCCAGACCATGGAGGAAAATCACCTAAAAAATACACACACTTAAGTTTTACATGATTGCTAGTGTTTTGCTTATACTTGTAAGTTGCATATTAGCTATTTTTTACAACTACATTGTAAAAACTTCTCTTTAAAAAAGTGCATCTATCACATTATGAAATAACTTTGTTTGTAATATGAAGGTGTGAATAACATTTAAAATTTCCATTCGTTGTATACGACGTTTAGATGGAAAACGCTACGGTCTGTGAACGCGACGCACACGGCCTTACGCGTCCATTGACCAATGAGAAATTTAGAGAGGCGGGACCGTTAGCGCTCTCTGATATCCAATTGGCTATCCTCCCGCTTGAATTCGAACCGACACGCTCTTTCCACGCCCTTAAAACGCCAATGTCAAACGCTCCATTGACGTTATCTAGCGTTTATTGTGCAATAGAAAATGTTTTTGACAGCTATAATGTAAAGCAAGCGGCCGCTCTCCTGAATCTCTATCGATGAGAGATGTGGTGTCAATCTGTGTCGATCACTTACCGCAGCCGTGGCTTTACGCGCGGCGGGGACAATCGCTGGCAGCGGCGCTGACATATTATTACCGCACATAAAAGTACCGGGAGCCTCGCATCCAACAGGAGAAAACTGCTATCGCCGTGTCACCCAATGCACAAATTCACCGTCAACAGCGTATAATTATATTTATGACTCTGCGTCGCTGAATAACAAAAAGCTAAAATACAGCTGCAGAGGCAAAACGTGGAACCGTCAAGCGGCGCTTCTGTCAGCGTGCTGCTGCTTTGATCACCAACACCGTAACCGCGTTTAATTCTGACCGTGTCGGTGTATGACCCGCATTAACAGTGTGGTAGACTTCAGGTCAGGTTAATTTCATGCCTCACGCTTTGTTAATCTTAATACGGTATCCGAAAAGCTGACCCTAGAACGGAATTAATAGATGACCACCACAAATATGAGACGTCGTATTGACACCGGAAGTTCCGCCTCCTCCTGTAATCTTTTTCCCATTGCAACACATTGCAATTGGTCCGTGTTACGTAGTCAGATATTGCTGTGCTTGGACTGCAATGCATTAAATGCAACGCCTGCAAACAAATGGGGTTAGCTGACACATAACGCGCACCTGTTTTTAATTGACGTTTATTACGTTAGATTTTACGTTAAGATTTCTAGGAATACGCCGAGGGAAGGCGTAGCTGGTCTCTTCTTTAAAGTATTATACAAAACCCTTTGCCCTCTCTTAGTCCCTATAAATGACAAATTAAAATTTTAAGAGCACAAATATTTGATGTTGTATTATTATATGGTCGTAAAAGACCCAAGTATAATAAATATAAACGAATAAGCAAAATGTTGGTAAAAGAGCATTTTAACAATTATTTAATTAGTTTTAATGCTATATGTGTGACGATTTAATTAGCATAGTGGTTTAGATACTAATCCATGGGGATAGTCCAATCTTAAATCATACTACAATGATTTTTTTAACGGAATAATATCCATATTTTATGGAATAATATCTATATTGTTTAATTGTTGTTTTTACAATAACATTTTATTACGAGAAGTCGTCGCAAAATAGCTGTTTATTTATTTATGATAGCGTTTCCAATATCAAAGTTATCGGTTGTAAGTTTCCTAAAATGCACCGTGTTCCCAACGTGTTTTTTTTTCAGCGCGTGTGCTTCCGGTTTAGTGTACCACGTGGGTCCCCCCGTGTCTGTTGCCCTTGACTAGCTTGTCAATGTGTCTACAATGTCTGTGAGCAAGACAACAGGAGGGAAAACCATTGATATTGTAAAGAATCTACCTCGCATAGCACTCTCGAACCTTCGACCAAACCCTGGAGCCACGAAAAATGTGAGTCATGCGAGCGTTTATCTCGTCATCAAACAGCTGATGCGCAGTTTAGCGTGTGTTAGCTAGTAACCAACATCACGTTACTCTGAACTGATGAGCAGTGTCACATTCTTACACCATGTTCATACTTTTCTAAGGTCACAGGTGGCTGTTGTAGGTAGATAATTACATACAGCATCATGTACATTCTGTTAAACCGAGCTGTATTTGCAGATGAGTTGTATCTTATTATTTTAAAGAGGGCCACTAAAACCGAATTACTTTAGTAATATCCATCGTATTTGTAGGTATCTGGAGCATCTAAACAGAGTCTAGTGGTAGATTACAGCTTTAGATCTTTGAATAAAGATTTTTGTTTAGAGTTCATGGATCTATAAACAAGACTCTCTTCGAGAAATGGGGAAGTTATTGAGTTTAGTTTAGTCTACACCGTGTAGTCTGTGCATGAATTTATACTGAATTGTCTGGAATAAAGAAATAATGTATTAATTTGTAAGTGACATGAACATCACAGTTGCATCCCTCCATACTTCTCTGTTTTGTAAACAAACTTAAGCCCTGTTCAGCCATAAGCCTCTCTGTGTTATATGCTGTTTCCGTTCTGATATCACAGTATCAATACAATAATTCATTACGTCACAGGAGAGGCGGAGAGGTCGCGGGATGCACGGCGGCAACAGAAGTGGGCGGGGTCATAAAGGTGAGCGACAGCGTGGTAACCGCCCCCGATTGGGCTTTGAAGGCGGGCAGACACCGTTCTACCTGGTCATCCCAAAATATGGCTACAATGCTAATCACAGGTAATACTGTTTACATTCCTCAAGATAGGGCATGTGGCGTTAAATATATATTCAGTGTTTATGACCTGAGCCCTGTGTATAGCCCTTATTCACTGTTGTCCCTTATTGTAAATCGAAGTTGCTTCCTGTCCTGATTTGTAAGTCGCTTTGGATAAAAGCGTCAGCTAAATGACTAAATGTAAATGACTCAGGACCATCTTTAATATCCTTTATGGTGTGTTATATTTTTGCAGCCGTCGACCGCAGTACCCACCTCTCTCCCTGCGCAGACTGCAGTATCTGATAGATGTGGGCCGTGTGGACCCCACGCAGCCCATCGACCTCACCCAGCTGGTCAACAGCAGAGGAGTTACTATCCAGCCCCTGAAACGAGACTATGGCATCCAGCTCGTGGATGAGGTGTGAATTTGTTAAAATGACACAAATGTTTGTGTTGAAATCTCTCCCAGCGACAAAACGACTGTCCGTTTTACATTTCATATATATGTTGTTATAGGAGGGAAACCATGCATGTTTAAATATTAACCCAAAAGAAGTCTTTTATAATTTGATTACCCTCGTGCTGTTGGCGTATGGATTTAGAAAAGTTTATTATTGCGTGTTGTCATTTTGCCAGTTTTTCTTTATATTTATTATAGGAAAATTTCGGTTTATTAGCATTCAAAAATTCACATTTGGAACAGTATAACAGTGAGTAACAGTAACAGTTTCGGATGAGCTGTATTAGTTAAGTAAGTTGGATAACATTTTTGTCCTGCCAATCTAAAGCCCATGAAATCTGTTCGTGTGCTTTCGTGTCCAGAAGGGGGCAGCACTGATCGCACTTTCATGGGCCAAGTGATGTTTATTGAAGCCAGTGTGTGTTTCTGTAACAGGGTGCTGATATATTCTGCGCAAAAGTGAACCTGGAGGTTCAGGTGGCCTCGGAAAAAGCCATTGCTGCAGTTGAGCGAAATGGGGGCGTGATCACAACCAGCTACTATGATCCGCGTAGCCTCCGTGAGTTTGTTTACACATACAAACAGACATGATTCCAGTACCAGCCATTCATACAGATCCACAAGAGTGACTTATTAACCTAGTGTATTCATTTATTTAACACATGAACAGTCAAATAGATTGCAAAAGTGTATGTGTGTCTGTGTGTGTGTGTCTGTGTGGTCGGAGGGATAAATGTTTTAATTAAATTTGTACCTCAAATCCACATTTGTGGAAAACACATTTGTAAAATCAACAGTTTAAAATTGTAAAAATGCAGAAATAAAATTAAAATTGTAAAAATGCAGAAAGTGTTCTCGTAGGGTTAGAGTGTGGGTTAGGTTATATTGTTTAGATGTAGCTGTTTATACGAGTAGAAGTCTATGGAATGTCTTTAGATAGATAACTAAACCTGTGTGTGTGTGTGTGTGTGTTTTATTATAGAGGTCCTGATCAAACCAGTGCCCTTCTTCATGACTGGGCAACCCATACCCAAGCGCCTGCTTCCCGGGGAAGACCTCCTTCCGTACTACACGGACGCCAATAACCGCGGCTACCTCGCAGACCGGGATCAAGTCCAAGCTGCGCGGCTAGCTCTGGCTAAAAAGTACGGCTACAGCTTGCCTGACATCACAACAGATGCACTCCTTGAAATGCTGGCACAAAGAAAGGACCCTCGTCAGATCTTTTTTGGGTTATCGCCCGGATGGGTGGTAAATATGAAAGACAAGATGATCCTCAAACCCACCGATGAGAAAGTCTTGCAGTATTATGGCTCATAACTCTTCAAACTAACAATCTGACGTTCCTGGACATAATATATATACACATGTATATGTGAAAGATTTCCAAGCATTGTTTCAGTTGATTGTCTATAATAAATATTTGATTCCACATTCCATAAAGTTATTGATTTTAATCAGGAATGCACTCAAAAAAAGTGAATTTTTGAGTGAATCAGTGCTTGTTTTACTGGTAAAAGTGTGTTAATGAGTAAACCATAATGCAAAGAAAAATTAATACTGTGCAAAAAAAGTCAGTAATAATTTTTCTCTATATAGAACGTAAACGTTTGTGTATAAATATTTATAATGCATATTTATAAAAAAATTCCTGAATAACACGCATTTTAATACATTAGAATATATATTTATGCGTGTACGTCACCCAATTCGATGTGTCAAATTCGTTAAAATGCATTGTAAAGGTGTAACCGTAGGAAAGTATAGCTGCTTTTACAATTACGCCTATATCTCAAAAATAAACGACAATGTGTATTATAAAGCCTTACACCTCCAGGCTTGAAGCGTGTTGCGAAACATCTTTGGTAGCAGGTGAGCGGGAAACGGGAAAAATAAGAATACGACAAAAAACAGGAACCAGCTGCGTCAGTGTGTTTGGATGGTGTGTATGCGCTTTAAAACAACAGGCCGGGAGCCTGTGAACGTGTATTACTCACTGACAGCTGTATCCGGGTGCGAGCGGTGCGGGCTCCCGCACAACACAAACACATACACGGCTTACTGCATCAAATCCCGCCGGTCCGAAGCGCGGAGCGAACAATTGTTTGAACAGAATTTACATTGTGGCTTTCAGAGAAATATGCAAAATATTTTCCACATGATGGTCATTTAGACACATTCATAAAATTCCATAGCGAAGTAAATAAAATCACAAATATGTAAACAAATATTACATCTGTTTGGTCACACTTGGGCGACTGACGAGGCCGTTTAATTTGTATTTTCTATTTTTGTGGACGTGCATGTATTTAGACTACAACGAAAAGCAGCTTATTTTATTTTAGCTGGCTGGTTTTAATTGGGAATTTTCCCAAAGATAAAGCATATCACCATTGAAATTGTTTGACAGATAAATGTGCTAAACGGAAAGTTACGTATTATCGCACTCAACATCCTGATCTCATAGTTACATTTTCTCTGTATTTATTGCTTTTTTATTTACTCGGCTGGTGACTAAATTTAGCTCGCTGCTGTATTGTCATGAAGACATTATCGAAGGAAGCACATGGACCGCGTGGCTGTGCGTAACCAAACTAACTAACTACCTTCACCAACCCCTCCCTACAGTCCATCTCACTCTTTTTGCCCTTTTAGATGGTGAGATTTACTTTCTGTGGATGAATGCAAGGAAATATACAGAAGCAGCGAACATATTACATGAACTATTTCGGTAAATAAACACACAATAGATCAATCCTATTTAATCCAATCCCTGGCAGTTACCTTTTAGGTTGCGAGAACGTTTCCGTAACGTTTTCATTGAGAAACAAAAACGTTAAAAATGTTATTTTGAATGTTCTAGGAACGTTTAAAGCGTCCAGTTTTTTAGATGTTGTAGTAACGTTATTGCTTGGCTATAAGAACGCTATTCGAACATTTTGTTCATTCTGTAACGTTTATAAAGCCTTCAGCTAACAACTTAGGAAAAAACTTTAATATATGATATATAATGTCAGAAATGTTCTACTAACGTTATTGCAAGAACGTTTTTGATAACTTTTAGGGAGCGTTTGCCACCGTTCTGAGAACGTTGCCTGTTAGCTGGGAAGCTCATTCGTTCGTCTGTCTAGGTAACAACATGTGAGTGGATTGTATTCAGCTCAGCAAAATGTTGACATTGTACATTTTATTTTATTCTGGAATGTCGTTCATACACGAAAACGAAGCAGATCTCAAACGTTTCTCCAAGCCTTTGTAAGCGGGTGGGACCGCAGACTTATGATGAAGCGTGTTCCTGTCGCCAATAATAAACCTTCTCGAGGAGATATTTACATGGCCAGGACGGGACAGGAAAAGCACCACGAATCCTTTCAGCGTTATTTTCTAAATAAATCAAAACCTCAGGAAAGCGAGCGCACAATCAGTGTTTATGAGCGAACACCAGCGCTTATCTTCAAAGCAGCAGAGAGCACTTCTAAATGTGCCTCGCTCTATATGAGGTTAAATGAGAGCTGATGCGTGCGTATGTGTGTGTGTGAGAAAGAGGAAAGCCAGGAAGGTCAAGCACAAGTATCGCTTTTAATCTCTTGAATAACGTTGAAAAATGAAGGTTTTAAATATAGAACCAAAATGTTTTTTCCACCCGAATACTACAGAACTACAGAACGTTTTTTCTCAAGTTATATATACGCAACTAAATCGACACACTGATCCTGAGAACCTATAATTTAACGTAGAACCTTTACTCTCCAGTAAGTTATATACAGTGAATGTGGTTCTAGCTTTCCATCTGAAAGTTGCTAAAGAATCATTTCTGTATTATATCTGAAGAGCATGAAATGATTCATTTTGATAATCTGTTGAACATGAGAGATACTCAAGCTAACAGGAACATTCTCAGAACACTGGCTGAAGTTCTCTCAAAGTTAGTAGAATGATGTTGAAAAAATGTTTATGTTCTTATAAACAAGTACAAATGTTAATACAACATTTAAAGAATTGACATTTTGAACGTTACTACATGGTTAGCTGGGACCGGGATACAAACTATCTATGTACATTAAAGTGAGTTTAAATGAGTTTCTAAGACAATCAATATACAAAATGCATAAAAAAACATTCAGCATTCGTGTTAAGTGGTGGTTTACAGAGTGGCTGTATGACGAGGAAATTGTCACAAATCAGATTCACCAAACTGTTAATCTGAACAGAATAAAAGTTCAAGAGCGGATTTCAGCCAAAGCTATTTTTATGTATCCAAAACAACAACACCAGGCTCACACCAAATGTGTGTATGTGACGTGTGAAGATTAGAGTGGAATACAGTACTGAGGCATACAGTAGTAGATCACAGCTAGCTGAGAGCTGAACAATGGGGTAATGATAACAGCCTTATCACTCACTCACCATAGAATACAATCCAGCATTACCACTGAATACTTGTGAATTATAACTTCACTGTCTCTCTCACACATGTATATACACTTTAAAGATGGACACAGACTCCCCGTGGTTAAAGATCTGATGTTCTGGTTGGTCACAGAAATCAAACTGGATGCAGGGGCTGCACGTGTGTGGCATCTCTCTCATGATGTGTGTGTGTCTATTTACCCAGCTAACAATTTGCCTTTGTAAGAACGTTTCCCTAACGTTTCCATTGGTAACAAAAATGTTGTTTTATAAGTTCCAGAAACATTCAAAAGCATTTTTTGTGACCGTGTATTAAAGTTATTGCTCGGCTATAAGAACGTTATTCAAACATTTTTTTAAATTCCAACAACTTCACAACTTTTTTCCACCAACAACTTAAGAATAACGTATTTGATAGACGATATACGATGGATACGATAAAAAAGTCCTATTATCTGCAAGAATTTTTTTGATAAGTTTGCGAGCACTTTTAGAGAAGGTTAGCCAACGTTCTGAGAATGTTCCCTGTTAGCTGAATTAGCTCAGTCTAACCAACTAGCCTGTCGATCTCAACTGTGTGTGCAGAAATATACATCATATTCATCGGGTATAAATGACTGGGCATCCCTGGAGATTGTATTGTGTGTTATTTGCGTTATCTTCTTTAAGAGGCGGGGTGTCATTGTGTTCCACTAATGAGGCCTCTGTAAGCGCAGGGCCCCGCAGGGGTCTTGTAATCCACTGTGTGTCACCATGTGTGCGTGCGTGTGTGTGTGTTTGCTGACCAGACTTCTGTTTGAGGAGGGGGCGTGAGGCGATACATTTACACTTGTGTGTGTGTTCTTACACACTTTGTCATTTGACAGACTGACAGAGAATACAAGCCATGCAGAAGAGAAGAGATAGAGAACCGGGTGAACTGAATACTGTATGTTTGTCTATCTGATCCGCAACCTGCTGGGCCAATACAATACTAGCACGCAGACAATGGTTGTTTAACGCAGTCCTTCAGACAGCACTGTATGGAAGTCACTGTAATCACACATGAAGTTTGCAGGGGAATGTCTGAAGTGAACTTGGAGCTTCAGCAGTCCTGTTCTACTCACCATCTGCCACATAGCAACAGTTCCTCATGTTCCTCATTCTTGAGGTAATGCAGTTTTCTGCATGCTGTAACAAACGTATCAAACTCTTCTTCTTTCGTTGGCATTTGAAGACAAAATACAAATTACACAATCCTGGCTCAGGTCGGTACCCGCTTCCAAACAAGATCCAGACAAAATCCCCACAGACTGCTGCAGAACTTTTGATTTTGGTCTTTCGATCCAGAATATCCAACTTCTAGATCCTGACAGATGCACAGGTTCAGTAATTCCAGACAGAGAGGCTGTGAGTTGTGTGGATTCATCTGAATGTCTTGTTCATACTGGCTCTGGATCGCTCAGTCTCATATATGACTGCTGACCGATACAATGGAACATTGTGTTTAGGACAATCCCCATTTACCCAGTACAAAGACCATTGAATTACCTACAGTCAAGCGCAGGATTATCACATTCACAAAGACACACACAGACACTCAGAAGCTCAGAGATCTGACATATGTTTTTAATAACTGTTCCAATCACCTGCATCAGAGCACATTTATATCAAACCCTATATCACAATAACCGTATTAAACTGAAAACCTCAAGTTGGTGTGTATACTTCACAAAGCAGGCCCTTTACATTTTCCTTATTAGCAATTGTGCATCTTAAAAGTAGCATCTTAAAAAAAAAATTCTATTGAGGAAAAACAACAACCGAAACTATCGTTATTGTATTCACGCTGAGTCTCTCCAGCTAATGAACTAACCCCATTAACACTGCTAACAGCAGCGCGCGCAGCGCATCACAAGCGCTTTTACGCGTGAATGTGGATTCCGCCTTTAAATCTAACAGAGTGTGAACAACCAAAGCGTTCAGATGAAAACGAATCATTTATTAGTGTAAACATGCATTACTGCTCCAAAGACGCATGTTTATTGGTATAGTGTCATCTCGGATCATTCATATGTAAATATTTCATCCTATGAAGTGTATTTTGGCAGGAATTTGGCAGTGTATTTTGAAGTGTATTTTATTTCGGATTCATTTGCTTAATATTTTACTTATCATTATTAAGATCGGCTAGTAGGTATTTAATTTCTAGAACGCATTTTAATTAAACATCGAAACCACAGTTATCTATTTTTTGGTGATAAATGCATTTGCACTGTGTTTTAATACATGACTGATGAGATTACAAAGATCGTGTCTTCTGAGTGAGTAAACAAATCAGATGAAAGAAAACCGGCGCGCGTCTGCGTTTACATTCGCATCGAATACAAGTGTAAAACACTGACTTTTTGGCCATTTTTGACGTGTATCCAGCCCTGTCCACCAACAACAACACTTGTCGTTTTTAAACCATTTTATGCTATTATAATAATCTTTTATAATAATCTGGATTCGTTGATTCTTATCTACCCAGAATTACTTCTGAGATGGTTAAAGTTCAATAGCATTTCATCATAATCATCGCTGCCTGTCGGAGATCGAATTAGTCTCCAATTAACAAATACTCAATCATGTGGGTCTCGTGAGCCAAATGATAAAACAAGACGCTCGACTTCAATTCGATTATCTCCAGTATCATTAGACTGTCTAACATGTATTATTCCCAAATCGTATCGATTAACGCACACTCCTTTTGCTTTTGTCAAGAGGCCATGCCACGGGTTTCGCTGTTCCGTCGCGTAGACATGAGCCAGACCGTGAGATAAAAATCTAAACATTGATCACTGCAGTCATTGAATTAAGCGAGCGGCTATTTCTGATCAGACGAGTCTGTGTTTAATCAAGGTGTCAAAGCGTTTGATTCTATTATGGCTGCCGAGAGCCCGAGGGCATTCACAACAAACCCGAGTCTCTCACAACACAACGGCAACAGGTGCATTAGACATGCGCCCGGCGAGATCTCCGGCCTGTGCTGTCTGCGGACAGCGGCCCAGCGAACAGAGCTAACGCTCTCTAAAGGTTCTCTTAAAGTTATAAATCGTACATATCAAAAAACGATATTCTTAAGTTGTTAGTGGAATGTTTAAAAAACTTTACAAAACAAAAAAGTTTAAATAACGTTCCCATAACCATACAACGTCTAGACACTGGCCAATAATAGAACAGTCAAAATAACATTTAAGTTGTTTTGGAAACGTTAAGGAAACCATCTTACAACCTATAATTGTTAGCTGGGAGGGTCAATCCCTTTACATTTGTAATGTAGCTAATTACAGAATGACAGTTCTGTTTTTGATGGTGATATTTGATGCATATTGTCCGAGCCACGTGATTTGTTTTTATTGTAGGATTTCAATGGACAAAATGAAAACTAGATTAAAATCCTAGAACGTCCACGGGAACGGACCACATCCGAATCTGACACATTTAAAATCCGCCCTTGATTTCCCTTTGAACACCAATCCAGAAGCCGACTTTTATAAAGATGTCCAACAGTATTCGAAACACGAGAATTGTATAAAAAATCTTTTTACAGTTTTACATGTCCAGCAAGATGTTTTTACTGGATTCTAACTGATGTCCATGAGGATATAGCTCGCCAATTATAACAGAAATACAAACAGGTTATGACAGAAATCTTATGCATAGTCCATACGGATGTTTGGGTGCCTATGGATTGCATTATATGATTTTAATTTCTTATATGATTTGTCTATATTATTGTTATTAGGAAGAGTATTTGTGACGGTATCTGATGGACTAGAGGGGATCTGTATTGTTCAGTGGAGTTTGTTCTGTATTGTTCAGTGGAGTTTGTACATGCGCGCTGTTGCACAAGCTGAGAGCAGCAATTGTGTTCTGTACTGGACATGACCTGTGGAGTCAAAGGGTCACCGAAGCAAATGTTTGGGTCACACAATCTTGTATTGTGCTCCAGCGAGTCTGTTGTGTTTAACTCGTCAAAATACTAAATCAACGCGAATGAAATATAATTATAATTCGGAACTAACGCTAACGGGATAAAACAAAATCAAAATTATTTTTACATGAAATTGCTTATTTTTTAATGCATTTTAACTTTCAATATTTTTTTGTTTATTCAATTAATTGATTCCAAATTATGATTTTCCATTGACGTTTCTAACAAAGTCGTACACCCGTTTCGATATCACCGACGACTTCGTTTTAACGTTCCTTTCCATTAATCAAATAACGTTATTAAATATGTTCTGTATACACGTTTCGTTCGCCAACAGCGCATCAGCTTTATCTCAGAGGTGAAACTTGCGCTTCACACCTTTAATCCACTCCTCCGCGCCCCCATTGGTCCGCGGCCCTTTAAAGCCCCACTTGATCTCTGTGATCGATCAGGGCGGATTCCTCAAAGAATCAAGACGCGGAACAGCATGTATCTCGACCCGATGCTCCCCGAACTCCAGATGGGCCCCACAACAACCATGATGTTGGACAGTCAACATTGTCATTACGCGCCAGTTGAGCAGAACGAGCCGCGGAAGACGGTGCGTTGCCCCGTGTCGTCTCCATCAAGCCCGGTGTCGGTGGGTTCCGAGTCCAGCTGCTCAAGCCCGGAAGCGAAAGCGGCCGTGGAAACTCGGGTGAGACGCCCTCTAAACGCGTTCATCATCTGGACCAAAGAGGAACGCAGACGCCTTGCGCAGCTAAACCCCGACCTGGAGAACACAGACCTCAGTAAGATTCTCGGTAAGTGCAAAACACACCCGTGCAAGCACACAGTATAATTCTTTCCCCTCTGCTTGACGTGTTTTTGCATGAAGACTTTATGACTGTCAGCTGGGCTTGTGATGTAGTTCAAAGCTGATTTGTATGTATATGAAAACTGTGTAATGCCGGATATTAAATATTTGTTAATATTCTATAAACTAAAATCTCTTTTTGGTCATTTTTTCATAGGTAAGACATGGAAGGCCATGTCTCTAGCAGAGAAGCGCCCATACATGCAGGAAGCAGAGAGGCTACGAATCCAACACACCATCGACCATCCCAACTACAAATACAGGCCGCGGCGACGAAAGTGCAACAAACGTGGAAACAAGACGCCCCCGAGCGAGACCAGCGCCTCTCCAAACGGCACCTTTCACCTCAGCTACATGTTCCAACAGCAACCGTCCAATTATCAGCACCCGTACAACCAATTAAACTCTTATAATCTCCCACACGGCGGCTTTCCGTTCACAAACCACCCATCAGCGTTCCAGCACGGGCTGACATCATCCAATGGAGACCAGATGTTTCCTGGTGGTGCAGCATTCCTGAATGCATCTTCAGCACCTTCACCTCTGTCTGCGTATTCAGAGTCGCTGTTGTATTCCCAGAATTCCATGCAGCAGAGGGGGGCGGAACCCTACGAGTGGCGTGGAACGGAGGCATGTGCATGTGTACTTTGTTTGGGTGGACCCTCTCTAGAGTTTTATCTAGAACAGGTGAGATCGGACATGTTGGACCAGCTTGACCGCAGTGAATTTGACCAGTACCTCAATCCAAGCCAGCCTGAAGACCAGAAGAGACCATAACAAGAACTACTTGCATTCTAAGACTACAAACTGCTTAAACCTCAGATTTGTAATGTTTGTTTTGCTGCTGCCAATGAAACGCTTTCTTGTGAGAGTGAATACTGAATGTATAAAAAAACAGTTTATTTATTTTCTGTTGAAGTTGCTGATGTTCAGAACGGTCATTTCGTTGTTTCCTTTCATGTGCATATTTAAAGATTTTTTACTTGATAAAGTTGACTTGAGATTTTATAAATAAAATATCTGTAAATATAACGAATATAAGCCTATCGATTTATTTACTCTGAGGAATGTTGAAAACACTGATGATATAACAATCATAACATGTTCAATCATAACATAACAATTTAACAACCATAACAATCATAACATGTTCAAAGTCTCTCAAAACAGTCTTTAGAAGTATTGTTTAAAACAGATAACCAAAAAAAAAGCATCCAGACTCAAAAACCTCAACATAATGAAACCCTCGCTGTGTAATGTCATTTGGGGCACAAAACTTAATCTGTTAGTTTTGTAAGGTGGAGCAAATCTCAGACGCACCTTTCAATCAACAAACCCACCAAAAGCCCTTAATGCCTAAATCCACTGATCAGTGTGTCTGAAATACATCATCTGTCTCTAAATAACTCACATTCTACAGTTACTCTGAACATCAGATAGTAGAATATATTGTATAGTAATGTATAATGTTCTAGAAAATAGATTATATAATCTGATTCTATCACATTTGAATGAATTTCCCACATTTATTCCCATCAAAGAGATTGTCTATATTTTCACAACACAATATTCCATGTCCACCACAGACTACACCGGTATGGGCTTGCATTCAAGAAAACATGTCCTTTAACCCATCAAAAAGTGTCTAGCATTTGATTTGCAACTAAGCAATGTGTAATATTAATCTTAAACCATCTCCTGGAACATCTCTGTAAAAATCTGCGTGTATCACACATTCCTCAGATATTTTCAGATCTAAATTCCACAACACGGGGTTTTCCTCTCTTAACTCAAACAATAAAGCGAATCCCGAGTCCAATTGCAAAGATGAATTTACTTTAGTGTCAGGGACAGGTTTAACCCTGTGTGCTCCAGCGGGAAACAATTCCAAGAATGTTCCAGAAGCATTAAAATGATGTATTAAAGGTGGAGAACAGGAGTGGAACGTTCAGAAGGCATCAAAGAATTTAAGCAGATGTTGGGAAAAAGGAACTGAGACAGGAAGTGGCGAGCGGAGTCACAGTCTGGAGTCACACAGGCAGGTCATCAAATAGAGACCCAGAGGAAGAGATGAAGAATAGACAACAATATGAAAGGAAAATCAGGGAATATGAGAGCAATTCAGAATATATATATACATTTATACAGGAGAGTGTGGAAAGTTTACCTCTGCTTTATTTTTGGAAAATTACCATCTGGTCGGCCATAGTTATTATAAAAAAAAGTTTAAGAGCAAACTGTCGTCCTGGCGATTGATGTTATCGAACAATTGAAGAAATAGTTCACCCAAAAATGAAAATTCTTCCATCGTTTACTCGCCCCTCATGTCATTCCAAACCTGTATGACCTTTAATTCTTCTGAGGAATGTTGAAGAACATATCTTGAAGTATGTTGGTAACCAAACAACAGTGGCACCCATAGACTTCCATTGTATAGACACAAAACCGCCGAGACATTTCTCCGAATATCTTATTTAATGTTCCACAGAAGATAAACGTCATGCAGGCTTGCAGGTTTGGAATGACATGAGGGCGAGTAAATGATCATTTTTGGGTGAACTTTCTCTGGAGTAATCTGCTGCCTGTATGACTGGCAGATGCTTAAAAATGTGATTGGTTTACATACAGTAGCTCAACTTCCAACTCCTTCCTCTGCCCCAATAGTGTGTGTGCGTGTTTGTGTGTGTGTGTGTGTCTGTGTGTGCGTTGGGGGGGGGGGGTGGAATGGTTGGAATAGTATGTGTTTCTTTGATCTCGCTGGTATTTTTATATGACCTGAGACTTAATGAGAGGGCAAGTTTGTGTGTATGTGTGTGTGTGATTTTAATTTACATACAATGTTAATGGCTTTTATCTGTAAATGTTATCCTGGAAATAAAATTCTCTTTACTCCACCCCATTTAACTGTGTGTGTGTGTGTCCTCGCTAGAAATGCTAAATAAGGTTTGGGGTAAGTTTGTCTTAGTCTGTATTTAGCTTTATATAATAAAAACAGCCCACACACTGTCTCAAAGGCATCTATAGATTACAGTGTAATCTATGACCGCATCGAAGATAACCTAAATGACAGAATTTGGCTTTTGTACAATAAACTCAAAAATCAATAAACAAAATAACATTCCTGTAATTCTGCATATGTCCCCACAACACTGCATTATGAAAACCACTCGGAGTTCTTCAACCTTTATGACCGTGACAAACGGAGCGTATGGGCAGATTAATTTGGGTAGAGGCTTTTCATGAGCTTTATTGCCCTGTGATGTGCGAGTCAGAGGCAGAAAGATGAGGCACATGGACGAGGTTGTTTACAGTAGGATTAACACAGACCCAAATTAAAACCTCAGAATACAGAAACCTGTATTTTGGCCACAGAGTACGACAGCTACGCACAGTCAGTGAGCATCCATCCACATTCATGTGTCAGAAGAGGATGTCAGCGCACACATCCCCTGACCACTTCCTCTGAGCCACAGTTTCCCTTTAACTGCATCCACAGCACCTCACTAGCCTTCATATAGCCTCACTTTAGTCAACACAAGTATGGTTTCTCAACTCACGATTGATCCCACAGCAGAAGCGAATGCTCATTCCTTGGGTTAACGGTATTTCCCAATTATTAAAGGTAACAGTCAGAAATAAAACAACAGCAAAAGAACAAATGAAGGTAACACAAAGATACAAATGAAGTTTTGTTTAGGTATCTATGAGCAGGAAAAACTGTTCAAATATCAAGTTAACAGCAGTCGGTGGTTTTAAATGTTTCTTTAGTTATTTGATTAATGTTATCACATTATAGACAGCAGCAGGTCTATTAATCTGCAATTAACGCGCAGATCCAATATTTTATCCTGTCTGTTAACGTGCAAGACAGAAATGACTGTTTACAAAATTCAGGCATTTTATACAATATGTTTTTTTTTATTTACTTTTTACATTTACGCACTTGACAGACGCTTTTATCCAAAGCGACTTATAGTGTGTTCCATTTATACATGTTTGTCAGCACGTCAGTCAGTGATTCCTGGGAATCGAAAACAACACCTTTGCACTGCTATTGCACTCTTCACACACAGACACACACACACACAAACACACACACAGCACACACACACACACAGCATACAGCCACCTGTCCGTCAGACGGTGGTTCCTCAAAGACAATAGTTCCTAAAAGAACCGTCTCTTTAAACCCAGTTTTGTGCAACATCTCTCTCAGGCACATCCAGATCTATATTTGTCCATTCAGTCCCAGCACTCCCAGCTGACAGATTATATCGTCCCCATGATATATATGGTCATACCTCCAGTATGAATTCGAAGCCTAAAACAGGAGCTTGAACAGTTGCGTGTGGGTTTGCCAGGGAACGTCTGGAGAAGTGCGAGGCTGGACGCGGTGTATTTATTGTTGTTACAGTGCAGGGATGTCAGATAACGTCTGTGCTCAGCTGATAGCGCCTGTGTTATTGTAAGGCCACAAGGTCATCTGATAAAGAGCTGCAATGGGAATCAGCTCTGTTTGAGATGGTGCTGAGCCAGAACCTTCAAATCCTGCTGAGAGCAGACGTCACCACATGCACCAGCAGACATACATATACAGTACACATATACAGTAGACATACATACAGTATACATATACAGCAGACATACATACAGTACACATATACAGTAGACATACATACAGTACACATATACAGTAGACATACATACAGTACACATATACAGTAGACATACATACAGTATACATATACAGCAGACATACATATACAGTAGACATACATACAGTACACATATACAGCAGACATACATATACAGTACACATAAGCAGTAGACATACATATACAGTACACATATACAGTAGACATACATACAGTACACATATACAGTAGACATACATACAGTACACATATGCAGTAGACATACATACAGTATACAATAGCCAATAGACATTCATGCATATGCATCATACATATACAATAGACATCATACGTGCAGTAGACATACATATACAGTAGACATTCATACATATAGAGTATACATATACAACAGACATATATACAGAAGACATACATATACATACACAGTAGACATACACAGCAGACATACACAGCAGACACACAGTAGACATACATCTATACAGCATATCTACAAAGTATACATACAAATACATTCAAACAACATACATAAACACAAACACACACACACACATCTATACATACATACATACATAGTACACATACACAGAACACATGCATGTACATATGTACAGTATAGGCTACACACAACACACATATATACATACATACACATAGGACTCAGTGAGGATTAAGAACAAAAGGAGCAATGTTTCTGTGCATAAAACATTACATATACTTATTTTCATTACTGTACTCACATTTAATCAATAATTATTTATTATTTAAATAAAAATTATTATAATGATTTCAAATTATTTGATGACCTAATCATTTAGGTCCTCATTATTAATACTGCTCATAAACCCACGAAGTCACAAACTTCAGTATCGAAAGCAACAAGCACTCGTGCTACAGAGATGACAAAACAGACACCACAGACATTTAAAAGAGGGACTTGAACCATATCTAGAGACCTGAATATCACAGAAGTTTATCACTTCATATAATCACAGACCTGTCAGCCACTGAAACCTGCAGTATACCAGCAACAGTCTGTTCCATTCTACAGAAACATTCTGAAGAAATAACAACAACACATGTTCACTACAACAGACAAACTGACGGGCCTCCGAATATAGAAACTCTGATCACACTCTCTGTAGCGCTCTGAAATGTCAGCCATAAGAGGACCTTCAGTGTGTGTTGTGTGTGTGTGTGTGTGTGTGTGTTTTGATTGACAGGCACGTTATCTATGCAGGGATCAGAAAGGGAAGCTGCTCATCTGACCCAGTCATAGGAAGTTAGTACAAGGGCTAAAGTGTGAAATCACTTCTCATTATCTGCGTGTGTGTATGTGTTTGTAGTACAGCACGAATTAAAATTCCAGTTGCTCTGAGTTCAGGTTAAATAATTTAATTCAAATATTCACACCTTCGTCTCACTGATGTCACATGACAAACCTCAAGCCAAATGTAGCATTCTATATTAGTATGTAGTTATATGTAGTTCTATAAAATAATCTAATCACATGCAGGTGTGTGTGTGTGTGTGTGTGTGTGTGACAACACATTTCCTCTGTAAGACTACAGCTGTGAGAACTAACAAACTATCTTACAACAGGGTGAACTGAGTGAGGTGCATGATGGGAGAAATGCCATGAGAGTGAGAATTAAACACAGAGAGGTGTGATTTAAAGAGATTATACATATTATGACATATTTTGCACATTTTAGTTTCGTCTGGGGTGAATATCGTTTTCTTAAAGGAATATTCCAAGTCAACATGAAACCAGAATTGATTGATTACTTTCTTACTGTGTGTTCCTAGTCTTGTGAATGATTCATCACTGCACGTTAGTCAGAAGAAAACGTGTTTGTCTTTGTAATGTTTCCTGAAAATGAAACAGCCTCTGACTTTCCTGTCCGAGTGACATCACCAAACCTAACACTTCTCACCCTGTCATATAATAACTTTTCATGATGCAGTAAATTTGTGATGAATAAAATCGAGTGTTTTCTGTAGTCTCTCCCATTTCTTTGACGTTAGCTTTAAGATTTGTCCACCACATCTGTAACGTTGTCGATTCCCACAAAACATATTTTAAATGTATATTTCAGTTTGTAAAAAACATGAATGGAAATGCCCATACAATGGAAGTCTATGAGGCGACCATTGTATGGTTATCGACAGCATGCCACAGATAACTAGGATTTAACTAGGATTTAACCCAGAATATACCTTTAGTATTGATTGACGTGATTGTGTGTGTGTTTAATGTCACCCTTTCCTTTCTTGGCACCCTGACTGGTCATATGGCACATATGACACACACACAGATGTGTGAGTGATCGATACACACAGAGATGTCCACACACACTTACACACACCAAACACATAATGATTAACTCTTATTCAAACGCACCTATCAGCGAATCAAAGCGGTTCACTCAATAAAGTCCGAATCAATATTCACTCTTTGATATTTCTGTGTCTGAGCGTGTGTGCGCCTCGAAACCTCGAAATATGCAACTCTGACATTTTTTTCACCGAAGCCAAACTCAGGTCAGAGTTCAGAGGTCATCATATCTATGCGCAGGAGAACAATGGGGCAGTTAAAACGCAATATATCACTCTCACTTTTCTCTCTCCCTCTCTCTCTGTGCCCTCCGCATTCATCCACCTTCTCTCTCTCACACGCGTCGCTTTACCTCGCTTTCCAGGATGTTCACTATTCGTCCTGTCTTTACACAAATGCTCATAAAAATGATTAACTATTTCAATAATCAGTGTCAACCACCACAGTGTGTGTGTGGCTACCCTTTGGTGGGGTCAAGAAAAGAGTCAAAATGGGACATTAGAAGCTTTTTGATTTTCATGAGGAAATATGCCTCCACTAACCAGCCTATAAATCAAACTTCAGAAGAATTCCTCATTTAATCCCCATTCAATCATTAATAACGAAACAGAAAAGATACTCAACTCTAAATACTGTATATTTATAGTGAAACCAAAACATGTATGGGCACGGAGGGCAAAATTAAAACACAATCGTAAACGTAAATTAAAAAACAAAACCAAGTGGTTTTCACTTTGAATAAATAAATGTAAACATGTTTAAGGGACACATATTTCAATTTTTAGTTTGTTAAATTATACAATAATAGATATACCTTTATAAATGAAGACTACTCTGTACCTATGTGAACTTTCCCACCTTCAGATGTCCACTAACAATCAGTTCGGCGCCAGTTGGTTAAAAGTCATCACTAAAATAACTTAGATTTCTGAGCAAAACTGCAGCATCATTTGTTTACAGATAACCCTTGCTTTGATGTTTATGATATATAACAAGCATCTTTACTGTCTCAATTTTTATGGAGCCACTGTACGTGTACACAACCCTGATCTGACGCTGTAAACATGAACATCATTTGTAGGAGCTTGTTGTCTCTTATGACAAAATCTGTAAGCTGCTTTGAATAAAAGCGTCCGCTAAATGAATAAATGTATTCAATAACAAACATAAAAACAACATCTACACCATCATGTGCGCACATACCTAACATTCTCCTGCTGACATCACACAATCAGATTTGAAATTTGAAAACACAGCCCGAATTTAGATGATCTGAAATGTTGTGAGTGTCCATGACTGTCATGATCACAGACTCATTTCTCAGCACTGTTGCTCTTCATAACCTGCTAAACGCATCCAGACACACATTTCAGTTCACCAGTTAGTCAGTACAACCATATATAACACTTCATAACAGTGTACATTAGTTGGCAGTTAATGGGTGGGTTAGTTGGAAGTGAATAGGTGCAGATAATAAAGACCCGTGAACTTTTGTGGTTTTAAATGTGGCTTTACAGCAAAAAATGAGAATGAATAGCTAGATGTAATTTCTCGTCAGAGTCAAGGTCATGAAAGCTCAAGGGTCAAGTGTCAGATCAGGACAGAATTTTACACTGTGGACAGAACAAAAGATTTATAAATATTTCTCATCTGTCAGTGACACTCTCTCTGACTGGTCTACTAGGTCACTTCGTAGGCGTTTGTAACTTTTGCAGGGTGTTAACATGTATGTGAGGCTCCAGTCAGGCCTGGGGGAGTCTGGGATGGGGTGAGGTGTGTGTGTGTGTGTGTGTGTGGGAGAGGTCTCTTGCGCTTATCTTGGCTACTGCTTCGGCCTGCATTTCCTGTCCCCCACAAACTGCTTCCTGTCCTTGGCGTAGCAGCACACACTGTCCGACTTCAGACACACACACCCTCTCCCACACAGACAGATCCACACACACTCGTGGACATACACACATACTGTCGCCAGGCGAGCCTTTCTGGGGAATTACACAATAGCATTGGCTCCTGAGTGCCGGGGGACTTTACATGACTCACACGGAAGCTGTATATGTGTTCGCACTCTGCACTTACACACACACACACACACACATTTGGTCCACTGGTTCTACAGTAGTAAAATAGATGATGACAGCATTACAGTGCCAGTATGGAGAGCATTACCTCTGTGCCAGAACGCAGGGACAATACATGCAGGGACGTGTGTGTGTGTGTGTGTGTATAATGGAGTTGATGGTAAGGTACAAACATATGCTGCTCTTATACAGAACATGGATGAAGAGAAAGCAATGTCATTCTGATAAAATCATACCGCCGTACTTACTGAAAGAGACAGAGATGGTAACGATTCTAATTAAGATCAGCAGAAAATAGGATGTGGTTTTAGTTTAGTTCCCAGTTGATTCTGTAACACGACAAATAAGCCGATGAGGGCCCCTCAGTTCTCGAAACAACATTACACACACATTTTACACGCTAAATACACCGTGTTTATTAGTGCAATAAACAATTATATTGATTTTACCATGGGAAAAATCTCCCTAACTATGGTAAAACCACTGTAACCTTCTGCATCTTATTTCTTTTATAAATCAATGTCATGGGAACCCAATGTTTACTAAAATCAAAGTCACTATGTATCTCCATGCAAATAAAGAATATCTTCCACCAAGTAATAAATGTCATGTAATCAGAGTCTGTGCCTTTATTATCATTGAAAGCTCGATATGACAAAGATCACATGACCAGTTTTAGCTGCATCTGTTTTATTGCCCACAGTCCAACAAACACAAACTTTAAAGTTATTGATACAGAGGTCAATGCAAAATACTATATACGCTTGGCACTATATACGCAAGTGGCGTATTTCACCGTTATACACTGTATGCAGCGTAACATTATCCTCTTGACACCTTTCTCCTCGCGCGCGACCATTATCAGCAACCCTTCACGTGTACTGTTTGCAAATTCTGTCCTATCGATTAATCCTGAAGAAAACGCCGCATTTATCTTTCCTGCGTTGCTCACATTAAACTTAAAGAAATGACGCTTTTTGTGCATTAACGTCATTTAATAACGAACGTTATTGCTAAATGAAGGTTATCATGCTAAATCAATAGTTCTGAACTACAAACTCGCGTTTTGCTTCAAATGCTTCAGTGATGAACAACTAACAGAAAGTTTTTGTGCGTGTCAATTTCGTAATTTCAAAATACTTCATCTTATTAATCAAAATGAATCTTAATACTTACAAAGTGTGACATGAATCATATAGCGCACCTGTTTGCTGCCTCGTTCAGAGATTATTTACGCACGCAAGGTTTTATCGTTTTATTAAGTTTTATAAAGTATACATAAAAGTTCACAAATTGTGTATTTTCCCCCGGGATCATTACACGCACATAATTAGCCTGGGCTTGAGGATGTTACCATGGCAACAGTACGCCCCTCGTGCGCTTTTCAGTCGGTTCTTCATCGGCCAGAACATAACGCGTACGGTCATTATATATGACTTTACTATACTTTATTATAGGGTTACATGTCACAAATAAACTCCTATAAACGGTGTTTTACAAATGACTTTTACAAACATTTTATGTAACTTAAGACAAATTCAGGCGCTTAAAGACCATTTGGGTTCGAATTCACGTCGTGACACGAGATTGCACCCCAAATTGTTCCACAGAAATCGCTATTTTAACGGCGACCCCCTTAAAGGCATTGTATAACTTCGACATCGTTTCAACTCTTGCCCCGAGGAACGCAAAAGGACACACGGAGTCCCCGGGGGCGATGCGCTCTGAACAAGGATCCGTTCACACCTTTCCCGTTGCGGCCCGCCCACCCGCCTAGCGATTGGTCACCGCTGCGTTTAAAGCCGTCTGGGACCTCGCAGTGCAATTCTGACCTGACTGTTATATTTACTGCATGCGCTCAGCAAACTAGGACATCATCGGAAAAGTTTCTCTGGACACCCAGAGGCCACATCAGACTTGGCGATCACCAAGGATACGCGCCCGCTGCGCGTGGGAGATGAGCAGTCCCGATGCGGGCTACGCCAGTGACGACCCGAGCCAGACCCGCGGCTCCAGCTCAGTCATGATGCCCGGCGCGAGGCAGTGCGCGTGGGCGGACCCGCTCAGTCCGCTTGCTGACCCCAAAACCAAAAGCGAGACGTGTTCTGCTGCCGGTCCGGGTCGCGGAAAGAGCGAGCCGCGCATCCGCAGACCCATGAACGCGTTTATGGTGTGGGCTAAAGACGAGCGCAAGAGGCTCGCGCAGCAGAACCCGGACCTCCACAACGCCGAGCTCAGTAAAATGCTTGGTGAGTAGATTAATCTCTCAATTATGAATCTACAGTTGTTTCACAGTTATAAAGCGATTTCGATGATGCAACCTTTGAGGAAGGAGATTAATTAAACCAAAAGCTTTGAAGTTATTAAACAAATAATGACACATGGCACGAATCATCTGTGGGTCACCGAACTTTATTATTGATTAATTCCAGACTGCAGCGGTGAAACTCCTGTTGCAAACCGAGGTTCGATACGAATTAAACGAACATGAACGTCAGAATTAATAAACGCTGTCCTCATAAAATAGCTTCACGAGAAGAACTCGATGCGCACTCGGCATAACATGTGTGAGTCGTCATCGTCCCCGGAGAGGTGATATCAAATTAGAATCACTTAACAGATAATGTCATATAAATGTCACCCCGCGCACGTGCACGGTGAGAGTTACAGCTTGTCCATTTGTGGAAAAACAAAACGGCGCTTACTGACAGCAGCTGGAATTCACTTCAACATTTTTTAAACTTTTACAAAATACAGTCCCTTGGTTTAATGACAGGTTTTTGTCTTTGATGTGCTTATGCCGTGATACAAATGTTGAAGTTAAATGAACTTAAACTATTAAGTTGTGTTCACAATAAAACAGTGTACACTTAGCTTTGTAATATGCATTTATGTCATCTATATTTTCATTATGAGCAACTTGTGATATTACAGGAGGTCAAATTTTAGTTTATTACAGTCTTTGTAAGTGGAGTCTTTGTGGAGTTTATACAATATTAAGTATCTACTTGATTTTAAGTGGCCGTTTTCCGCAACAAAATGTATTATTTTTATTTTGTATTATTGCTTTAAGATATGGTGAGCATTTTGTACTGATTTTTAGACCCAATTTCTGGAGTATTTTTTACCGTGTGCAGGCAGAAATTTTTAGTGTTCAGAGAAAGTTTTGTTCACTCTTTTCTGTTATAAAGGTGTTAAAAAACATCAAGCACCCTACAATCTAAATGCAGACCACAATGTATTATTGCTGAGATTACTATACAGAAACCATGCATTGACCATATTCCCTGTCTTATGACTTCTAGGTAAGTCATGGAAAGCTTTACCAATAGTGGACAAACGGCCATTTGTAGAGGAAGCCGAAAGGTTGCGCGTGAAACACATGCAGGACCACCCGAACTACAAGTATCGCCCACGCCGTCGCAAACAAGTGAAGAGAAACAAACGACTGGATTCCAGCTTCTTGTTGCCTGGGGTAGCGGATGCCCAAACCCCTCTGTGCATGGAAGGTATGGCTGTAGGTTATTCAGGACTCCCACAACCTGGACTGCCGTCTTACTGCGAGCCCCAATCTTTGTTCGAGCCCTACAGCTTACCCACCCCTGACCCCTCACCTATGGATGCCGGGGCTCCTGAGTTTTTCTCCCATCTGCAGGACGAACACACCCAACAGTCAGCGTACAGCTACCATCAGGAGTTCTCCATACCGGAACAAACCCTCGTCAACACACACGCTCACGCTAACACCCGATCGCTTGTCAACGCGCACTCCCACGCGAGCGCTCGTTGTCACGGCACCCATCACTCCGGCATCAACACGCATGCCAACATGATTCCCCACGGAAACTCGCACGCTGCTGGCAACACACAACTCAATCAGATCAACAACACACACCCACAACAACTGAGTAACGTTAGCAACCTGCAGACGCCTCAGAATACTAGCGCTCAGGCTAACTCGGTCTCCCTCGGCCATACGATGTCCCACGCTCTGTTCAACAAAAGTCTCTCCCCACCTTCTCATCAAACCACACCCCCTCCTTACCTGAGCTGTCCGTCGGCTTTAGGCATCTTTTACAGTGCTAACTCTCAGCTGAAGCGTTCGTATGAGGAATTGTCACTTCCTGTCGCTGGTCGCACACATCCACACGCCTCAGCTGATCCGCACGTTCCTGCGCAGACACAGAGTGAAGGTCACAGTGAGATGGTGGAGGAGGTGGACAGAAACGAGTTTGAGCAATACCTCTCATATGGGGTTCCCCACGCACCCCTGCAGGGGTCCGACCTGATCTCCACTGTACTATCGGATGCCAGCACTGCAGTGTACTACTGTGGCTACAGTAATCCTTGAACAGATCATGTTTGTTCGGATAACATCTGAGTCACTTGTGTTTCTCATGGTAGCTGATTTAACTGTCTTTGTAATGTGTAAGCCTACACAACCCCAAAACTCATGGAGCTATTTTACCTGCAATATCAAAGACCTTAAAATATTGTTTCTGTCTTCAGCTTAAAAATCATGAAATCAAAATGTACCTTCTTAACGTTCTTAATACATGCAGACAGGCTGAAGTACATGCAACACTGTCAAATAAAAACATGAAATACATGAAATACATTAGGAAACACTGTAAATATTGTTACCATAAAAGGAAATGTACAGTAACACCCTTACGGAGTGATTTTCTGTATAATTTTGTACTTTTTGCATTTTTGGAAAATAAAAGTCTAAAGTATAAACACAGCGTTTGTTGTTACTCCTTTTGCGTTGAAGTGTCATTGGACAAACCACTTTAACCTTCTGAAGAGGTTACAGCGAATCTCGGTTTTGTAAACAGCTCCCTCCACCTCCTATTGTGTGTGTGTGAAAACACATCTTCCTGTTTAAGAAGCCTCGTTGGCTCCGATGACTTAAATATGATCATAATCTTCGGCCCCTTATTTAGAAAAAGGAACATTATTAGGTTAGCAATAGCGTGAGCTAACAGACTCGCTGTGCGCAAACAGTCTCAAAATAAAAACCGCGAGGGCATTGTGTGCGTCGTACGAACACAAAAGCAATTATTATAGCATAGCTGCAGAGCGGAAAATTGTAAGCTCAGGAGTCGTACTGGAGTTCTCAACACTGTTTTAGATGTTTCTGCTACAATAAATATAAAAAAAGATAAAACTGTTAACTTAAAATAAGACTCTATAATATAATAAATATACTGCAGAGCGCAGCTTAGAAAATTTGGTCTTAAAGGGATTTGATGAGAACATCAAAAATCTAAAAAATAAATAAAAATAAATAAAAAATAAATAAATCTCAGCCATTGTTGAGATCTGTTTCTTAAAGCAGAGCCTTTATCTCCGGACAACAGTCTGCTCCAGTTTATCACTACTTGTTCTAATTGTTGTCTAAAAGAAAAAAATTTATAACATATCAGCTGTGATTTTTTCCCCACTGGTGTGAGGGGGGGGGTTGACACATTTGTGTGTATTTAGGTTTTATAAATAAAGTTCCGTGTTTGAGAGGAAGACAATCTTTAGAGCGGGTCATGACACTGACCCTCCGTCCTCTGTTTGAACGGCTGACGGAAATATACAACTGCGACACACACACACACACACACACACACTCACAGACCTTCTCTACATATCTGTACAGCTTGTGGTTAGAAGCCAACAACAGTCCACGTCTGAAGTGTTTTATTCAAGTGTTTTATAAAGCTGACAGCCACACAAACACGTCTGAAAGAAGCCCCAATTAAAGCCACACCTCTGAAGAACGCTGTGTGTGTGTGTGTGTTTGTTTGATGTGACTTTCACTGGAGCTTTGAGGCAGCAGCGCATGATGTCTATCAGAAGCAGCTGGGATCTATGCGACGTCTCCTGTCTGAAAAGGAATGCGCCTGTATGTGTGTGCGCGTTTGTCTGTGCGACGAGATTTTATAATCCTTGGAATATGCGTCTCCTCCCTGGCCTTATCACTTTCATAGGCATGGCTTTCCCAAACCCAGTCCAGTTGTGCTGCTACTAAAAATAGATTCACGCTAGATAGTAGCTTCATGCCATGACACAATGTGCTATTTTTCGCTGATTTGACCCCTAGGAGTGTAAATATATCCCACACATACAGACTCCTCATGCTTCAGTCAAGTTTCCAAATGTACCTTACTACAGTTCACTGGTTTTCATTTGGTTGACTGAACGGAGAAAAGGAAAAATTGTTTAACCTGATCTTACGGAAAACATGTCAAGTAATTTGAGTTTATCTTCGATCTTGTTACATTACAAAGAGAGCAAACACTATTCTGGTTTATCTCATGCAATCTGTCAGGAACGTAACTCATATTTCACCACAAATTCAAAAGAAATAAGTAGTTCGCTATAACAATCATAACAATCATCAAATTATAACAATCATCAACTTTGAAACTACAGTACTTGTTTTACCCTATAAGAGCAGAACATCACTGTATTACAGAGATGAGACTATATATTTATTTAAATAACAGAACTACAAATAAAATTCAAAAGGAAAACATGCAGAAGCATTACAGTAATGGAAATCCAAGTGTTTAGTTGTCAAAAAAAAAACACAATCACAAATTACTATTATTAATACTCTTAATGTAATTAATTTATTAAATTAATTAAATATAGGGCTAATTTTCTTCATGCAATTTCTTTTCCTCTCTAAATTCCTCTCTAAAAAAATATATAAGTATTTTTGTAAAACTGTTTTTAAATATTTTCTGAAGACTCAGAATTCTTTTATGCAAAACATATAATTTGGAGATTTCTAGAGACTTCAGGGAACATCGGTGTATAATTCTATAGTATACAGATATTTGTCCCACAGACTCAGATAAAGGGTCTCTGGGAACTCGCTGGCTCGTTCAGGAAACAGTAGCTCTCTGAAACTCACAGCACTTCCACTGGTCTGGGAAAGACAGCAGGATTTCCTCCAAAATAAAAATACATCAAAATAACTAAATAAAGGCCGTCTTGATACAGGTCACACACCTTTTGCTGTCTGTTCCTGTGTGTAAGTGTGTCTGTGAGGTGTGTGTGTGTGTGTGTGACAAAGTTCACATCCATGTTCCTGTTTATTCTACAAGTTCCACATTTTCACCTGAGAAGAACAGGAACAGACAGACGAGTGTAAAACACACTTCAGTTTTCCATATAAGAGTGCTAAATGAGAGCGTACCATGGCACTACATCTGCGTTCGAAAAACAGAAGAATTCTATCCGAACTGAAGTGCCGATATTGTCATATCTGTGCAACAGCTATTTGATAAATAAACACAAAGAACACACTGGCAGAACTGTTAAAAACAAAAGTATTTAGAGATTAATATGACGCTTTATTGATCTACACACAAAGATACAGTACTGACCACCTGACATTAGATGCTTCAAAGATGAAAAATAACTTCAAGATTTATATGATTTGGACATAAATATCTCTTGGAGATGATAATTCTTACTGACACAAACATCTTAAATGATTAAATTATTTATATTGGAAGCATCTAGCCTATCTAACCTGCTAAGACTTTTTAAAAGTACTATATGCCAACAGAATAATGTGGTATTACTTTAAACGGAACGTCTACAGTCCGTTTTACATCACAAATGTATGTAAACGTTGCCATGAGGGGGCGCTCTTGCGCTGAAAAAACTTTTCTTTTGTGAGTTTGCATGTCGACCCTTCTTAAGTTACCGAAAATTAAAATGTTTACACACGAGTTACTGACTGCGACAACTGCGTTCGATTTTTTCTTTACATTTTATAGTCTACAAGTCATTACCTTGTAACCAACTCTAACTCGATCTGTTTATTGTTGTTTATATATAGTATGTGTGCTAATCTTAGTTTTTACAGTTATACTGAAAGATGTGTTCTGTTTGACTATCAGTGTGTGTGTGTGTCATGGAGTGAATCTGACCCTGACAGATTTGTGTGTTGGCCTGGTTTAGGACAGCGGATCAGACCAGTCGAGAATTTGAGTGGAAAAGCGAGTCAAGACCCAGAGCAGCAGGGATCCAGTTCCTGTCAGGAACCTCTGTTTTCCTCCCTCAAATGCTCCGAGGAGAAACCGGAACTCTCCCTTCCATATTTCATGCGTGTTGATTTAAAGTTTTGTTCAAATATTCAATCGCCGCTCGGGTCAGCTCACAGCTCCCGGGTGTGTTTACAAATGAGAAAGAGACAAAAACAGCGCATGTATGACAGAAAGCAAAGGACGTCTGTGTGATCCACGCGTGTGTATTTGTGTGTCCGTGTTTCAGGCTCCAGCACAGACATATCAAACAAATCCTCTGTTTATCCCAAACATGTCTTGGATAGTTTCCCGGCAGGAGCGTGCCCAGGGATCTGAGTCCGGCGCCTAGGCCGCAGCAAAGGGTTAAATATAGAGACGCGCATTCCGGGCAGATGTCTCGGCGTTCAGCGACGAGCATGAGCTACATGTGGCTGCAGGGCGGCGGGAAGATTCCATAGCGATTAAACAATAAGTGAGTCGCTGCTGGAAACTATTGAGATTAAAGACTGTTAAATTAAGTATGATTGTGTCACTTGAGACAAATCACATGATGACATGTCATATGAGCCTATTATATAGATTTACACACACGCGCGCACACACAAACACATGATGCAGCATCTGATCCTATAGGATCAATACAGTATCTATATGTCAGTGTAAAATGTTACCGCCAGTTGGAAAACTCATTTTCCGTGATTTTAGATCATTAGTTTTATTTTGTGATGGACATATTTAAAGATGATCACAATGACACTGCAAAATTCTTCTGTTCGTGTTCGTCTAAAACAATCAAAACAGTGTTTTTCAACATACACATTGTTTTGTTGCCGACAAAAGGATGTATATTCAATCAAACTGAGATATAAAAGCACACCTAAAGACAGACACATTAACCTTGTATGATTTGATAGATTTCAGTGTGAACAAAACCTAGAAGACAGAACAAGATGCAAAATGATGCCAAAACAACACCATCATAATATCTGATCTAATATGTGTTTTCATGCTATCCGGTCTGTTTGTAGTAAACAAAGCCTTTTGCATCTTAATCATCACATAACGAACAACAAAATCACAGGATGCGAATAATGCAAACAAACTCCTCACATTTGCCAAATTTAATGCCCCAAATGATCACGACCCTGCTGCTTTAGGCCTGGGGTGAGAATATCCTTTAAATTCTAAAAACTAAAAAAATAAAGTTTAGCAGTAACCTAAATAGCACCAATTAAGAAAAACAATGTTTTATTCTTAGTATAGTCTCGTACAACATTGTCTTATATTAACAATTTGTTTACATTGGTCTCCATTATATGTTACATCTCTTAAATCATCTCTTGTCATGTGGTCCCAGTCCTTCATTTTCTTATGCTTATATAACACAGATACAGCAGTCACCCGGCACTGAATCACAAATAGAGTTGGGCCAGTGTGACAGTGCTAAAACAGACTTCTGATCGCTCAAATAGATCAACAGCTAGATAACGTTCAGTTCAAGGCTGTGCAGTGTGTAATGCTCTCCCTGGTTGGTGAGATTACCAGTGAGCAAAGATTAAGCAAATTACGACTAAAGCAGCCGCCCAAAATAACTTCTAGTCTCCTGTGCGGAGCTCTGCCGCGCTACCTACAGCAGTGACGGCGCAAGACAAAATGTTGACAATAAACCTTCATACTGCTCCAAATGATGAACCCGGTGAGTGCTTTACAGTATCTTCTGACTGTATGTGAAGTGTGCGATTTAAAGATGTTTTTAATGATTTTAATTAGCTTGTTGTTTCTGGCTAGTTGTTCTCAGGTAAAGCCACAAACGGCACTAGGGGACATTCATTTAAAAAAAATAATACTAAAAACAATGTTGTCTAATTTTGATGTGATAAAAAAATCTATCATTTTTCTAGAGTAAACTTTGATTGAAAAGATTGATCTTTTAACACATATCAACATTTCGGACTATCAAAATGATATATAGTAATTTTGCTGTTCCTGAAAAAACGTGTCTTCTACAAAACAATTCAAAACATTTACAGAGTTTTGTGTTTAACTGTCATTACTGGGACAGAATTATTAAGAAAAGCTATTGAGAAATACTGCATACTGTCTACGCTTCACTGACAAACTGCTGGTAATCAGATTAATTGACTGATAATTTACTGTAAACGTGTCTGATTGTGAGCAGTTCCAGAGCTGGTTTAATCCAGGTCTGTTAGACAGTAAACAACACCTGTCAGTGACATGCTGCATGACACCGAAACAATTTCAGTTTTAAAACGTGTCCCTTCCAGGTTGTTTAACTAGCTTAACAAGGAAGACCAGCACTAACCAGTACAAACAAGCCTGGGCCAACATATAAATTTATACTGGCTAAAAAGTCTTTTCTAATGGGATATTTACAACATTTAAAAAAAATGTAAAGCATGCACAATTCTACAACAGCTATGTTGTAAATGTACGTAGCTTGTTGACGGTACAGTCCACCCAAAAATTTAACTTCTGTCATTATTTATTTACCCTAATGTCACTCCAGATCTATATGCTGTTATTTTCCATACAACACAGAAGGTAAAAATTGGCAGAATATTCATAATGTATATAAATAGTATGTATAACAATAGCCTTTAAGACTTGTTTAAGACCAGACCAAAATTGTAGCTCACTGTAGCTCTAAAATATCACTCTACACTTCATATACTTGCCACATTCAGTCAGCACATGAAGGTGAGCATATAATGACAGTTTTGGGGGTTATTATTTACATTTTTTGATGGTATCATGGTGTCTAATCAATAATGTTTTGTTCATATGGACTTCAGCTAATGTGTGATCATGAGTGAAGCTCCAGTGCTGAAGAAGGCTGTTCCACAGGCCCAGTCCACTGCCAGCGGTCACACCCAGATGACATCACGCCAGCCCTACATCAGTGAACCCATCGCCTCCAAACACGTGTGCTTCTTTAAAAGTGGTGATGCGCAGTTCAGTGGTCTACCCGTGGTGGTCAACAGCCGGACCTTTAAGACCTTTGAGGCCCTGCTGGACAACCTGTCCAAGCGTGTACCTCTGCCGTTCGGTGTCCGCACCATCACCACTCCCCACGGTCATACGACGGTTCGGTCCCTTGACCAGTTACATCACGGCCACTCGTACATATGCTCAGACCGCCGAACGGTCAAACCCGTGGACCTGGAGCGAGCTCGCCGGAAACTGCCCCCATGGTATCACGCCCGGCCGCTTAGCGCCCACCGCTCGGCCTGGCAAATGCGCAGCCCGGCTCCGCGTGGAACCCGCAGCGCCAGGCGAAACGAGCACGCCGCCTTACTGCACGCGCCAAAACGTCTGGTGGTGTTTCGGAACGGACAGCCGGAGGTGAAGCACACGCTCATGCTGCAGAAGAGAACGACACACTCGTTTGAAGCTTTGCTGCAACACATGTCAGAGGTCATGAACTTCCCTGTGCTCAAGCTACACACACTTGATGGAAGAAGGGTGAGGACCCTGAAATGTTTCATTTTTGTTATCTTGTTAAATAATCACAACTTGTTAATTATCACAACAAAAGGCTTAAAAGTGCAGCAGGTAATTCCTAAACTCACATCCTAACCAGCATCACGTCATTGCAAAAATAAAGTATTTTTTGCAAACAATCAACAGTTAAAATCTATACACTTTTTAAGTACTTTATGCATTGACAAAGTTGAAACAGGAAGAGAAAGTCCAGTTAACAGTTCATGGTTTGTCAGAAATCCCGGCTCATCTAATTAATATCGTAGAAATCAGTTCAGTATCTCGCACTACAGCTCTTCACTTACACAAAACAGTTTAACCGAATACAAAAGATCATTAAAACTATTTCTCTCAATGATTTCAGTAGGCTACAGTATGTACATTTGTGTATAGTTGAGTTCTGTGTAGTTGAGCAGAAAGTGCTAATATAAAACTATGTTGCAAAGCTCTTGAGGGACCATTAACAGAGTTGCTGCCTATATTAGGGCACTTCAAATCAACCTTAGACGGTAGCTGCCTATGTAGACCACAAACTCGATGGACCATGAAGTTTCTGTGTTTCCAGTATGATTAGATTGACCCATTGTTCCAGTGAGCATTAACAGCATTCACAGATTGAAGAAGACCATCAACCCAGAGGCACTAAGCCTCTTTACTATCTCATCCTATTACACTGCACTGTGAGCGAGGGATTCACAGACACGCCATTTACCTCCAAACGCACAACATACCGTGTGTTCTGTTGGACAAACACAATATTGAATCTGCAATCTTCCTATTTAAAAACAAAAAGGAAAGCGCTGTTAAAATGCACAAACAATGTATTTAACCCGTAACAATTGGTTAACTTGATGTTAACCATATTGTCGTGTTAACTATTTCACTTACTTTTTAATATAATATTACATAATTTATCATGATTTATAACAGTAACTTAAAGCTATCATAATATTAAAACACTATTATTTTATTATGGAATATTGCAGTGTTTATTATAATTGATTTATCGGTACACATCTTTTTTTATTTAAGTGCCCTTGTAATCTTTGATCAAAATCTGAAAATTTTCACCTTCTCTGATGTCAGTGTGGTGGCTTGGGCGGAGCCAGAGCCATTAACCACACCCCTCCCATATCTGTCTGCTGCGAGCTTTACAACACCAGCTTTTCTAGATCCAATCAATTCCCAATAGAAAAAAAGCAAGCCACACCCTTCATTTTTCCTTTTCACTACAACTTCCAGTCTACGTGAACTTTAAAATCCTAAACTTACAATTATGAAGTGCACTGTAAGCTCTAACTACTCTATAACTTTTCTCTGCTCTGTAGAACATGACTTAAGATGATTGTTGACAAGATAAATAAATGCAGTTTTTATGCTGTTAAAGGTGGATGGGCTTCCTGCATTGATCCTGAGTTCTGGAGTTGTAGTGGCTGCTGGCCGAGAGCACTTCAGAAAAAGAAACTATGATGTTCAGAGGACATCTCCACCAACATGGCTACCAGCCAAAAGAACTGGAAGACTGCATCCAATAAAAAGCAAGTTGAATCCATTTACATTTCAGTACAGAGTTCAACTGAAACTATGATAAACCAATCAGCCTTTCGGGTATTTAATATCAATACACTTCCAATCCGAATCATAGACATTTGTTACAAACTTTCATTAGGTGCCTCACTTAAAGAACATTCTCAGAATGTTGGCTAACGCTCTCTAAAAGTTCTCTCAAAGTTTTAATAATGTTCTTAAAGTAACATTAGTGGAATTTTTTTTGTGGAATGTTACATATTATTCATATCATAACATTTGTTATTCAAAATGTTACAGAATTGAAAAAGTTTGAATGACATTCTTATAAATCAAGCAATATAACGTTAACACAACATCTAAAAACTGGAGGTTTTGAATGTTCCTAGAGCATTCAAAACAACATTTTTAATGATTTAACAACCTAAAATTGTTAGCTGGGTTGTCTTAGATGCAGCACTGAAGCTCAAGCTAATCTATTGCTTAGACTGTCTTGAGGCAAGTGCTGAGACACACATCTGCTATAATACCTACAGTGACCTACATACTTCAGTATGGATTATGGCATGTATTCTCTCTCTAATCTGTGTGTATGTATTTTTCTTTGCTTCCTTTCAACGCTTTACTGCTGTCCTGACCTGGCCAACATCTGGTCCTGTTCAACCTCTACATCTGTGAAATCTCCAACATCCTACAGGGAAAAAGAAGTCAAGTGGTACCAAATCCCGCCCCTTCTCCCCGTCCTCCGAGCGCTACTTTGTGGAGCAGATACACAACAGTATGGCAGGGAGTATGAGTAATCCAGCTGGCTCTTTGGAACTAGAGTCCGGACATCCTCTTGAATCAGTTTCTGAGACAGATACCATCACCTGTATGGATGGTGAGGGAGAAGGTGACATGCACGTGCCCTCGGAGGACGACATAGAGAAATCCTTCCGTGTCAATCAGGATGGAAGCATGACTGTAGAAATGAAGGTACGCCTCACCATTAAAGAGGAGGAAACTATACATTGGACCACCACAGTGAGTCGTTCCAGTGTGGCCAATCAGATTATAGCGGTTTCTGATTCCAGTCTTGATCTCGATGCTCACGTTCCTGAAAACTTGCCCGCACTCAACGATCCTGTGACCGTAGAAGTCAGCGAGAGTCACCCTGAAGACAGCAGAAACTCGTGGCCGGAGAAAGACCGCGAAGCAACTGAACAGAGTGAGATCAATGGATGTGTAGCAAGCATCGAACAAGAGAAGCCCTCGTCTCCCCTAACGCAAACTCCAGAACTGCACATGGTACAACAAACACAAGCTTCCACAGAGAGCATCAGGACTGTTAGTGAAACAGAAATTCAAGAGAACAGTTCATACTCATACAAGGAACAGCTGGACAATGGAGATATCACACAGAAATATCGTGTGGTACATTGTAGCCGCCCAGTACCCAAGCCAAGAGGAAACCCACCCTCTGAAACGATTACCACCACCCGGTTACAGTCCAGCAGCTACCGAGCTTCAGAGCATCTCCAGCTGCAAGAAAACGGGAAGGAGGTGCGCGAGACAGTGTTACACATCTATGAAATGCAGACTTGTCAGGAGAACTTCTCTGGCAACACGCAACTTGGTTTTCAAGGCTTTGGCACATCCCCTGATGGCTCACCCCGTTGTCGTTCAGCATCTTCTGACAGTGTTTTCCCAGCAACCTCAGATAAAACAATTAATTCCTCTAGTGTAGATATGAAACTTGAAACACCTTCAACCTACAAACACCAGTTAACTGAAAACGAGCTCTCCCAAACCCATAAACCCCCTACTTCCACTTACAAAGCAAACAAAGCCTCAACACAAAGGGCCAAGGAGTCAGTACGTCACTTTACACCTGCTAGCGTATCGCAAACCGCTTCTAGAAGAATTCCAACTCCTGGTGCGATCTCAAAGTCCAGGAAGCCAGTGAGAGTTATAGTTAAAAAGAATTACTTGCTTAATACTGCTAAACCTGAAAGAAAACAAAAGGACAGTAGAGCAGACATTCTAAAAGAAATCAGGAAAATAAGAGCTGATCTAATCAGCCAGACAGAAGCCATGAAACTCAAAGAGCATTTCAGAACCAAAGCGGTCCAAAAGCTACTTAAACTAAGAAATAATGCTGGAGGCAAAAATGTGGCTCCGAATCCTGGAAGAAAAGAGACAGATAGCAGTGTTCCACTGAATGCAGAAGATCCAAACCTCAAAGAAAGTCCTAGTGATAGCTTACCAAAGAAGAACTTGCTTCAAGCATCACTCGGCAAGGGTCTGCTAACACGCCAAACCTCAATGCATGAGGAGAGCGGTTCTCAGGGGCAAACTCAAGAGAACTGTCAAAGTTTGTCTTTGCCTACACTGCATTCCTCATCCTCTCTGAAGAAAGACTATATTGAACTCTGGCTACAGAAGAGTCAACCAGAACTAACTCCTCATCACGATGAAGAACTGTTAAGCACAACCAAACCACAAAAAACAACCTTTGAAAATGGCAGGGAACCGGTACCTGGTACAGAAGTTCTTGACACTGTAGAGGGCAAAAAAGATGGACATGGGGAGGATTTAAATTTGGATCCAGACACTGTTATGGCAACCACAGTATCAGAAAGCTGTTCTTTTATAAATGCCACATCACAGAGTTCCTCTTATAATGAACATTTGCCAAGATGTACTACATTAGGGACACGGTCAAGTCATGAATTGACACCACTACCTAGAAAACTGTGTTTGAAAGAGTCGTCTCACCCCTTAAGGTCAACATTCGAACCCGACATCTCTGCAACAGGAAACTCTTTGAAAAAAGCAGACAATGAGATACCATCACCAACAAATACTTTGCAAGGCCCTCCACTGACTAGCCAACCTTCCTTAGAAACCATACCTAAAAATAACACAATGGTAAAAGCATCACTGTTCAACAATCAATCTGTTGAGAACACACCCCGATCAACAGAAGAACCTTTCGATAAGAACGGGACCTTAATGCATCCATCACAGGATAAAAAACAAGTAAATAATAACACAACAAATATGAGAGAAAATCAACAAATTTCTAAGCTAAAGATGAGGGTCTCGCATGACACAGAGAATTGTACAACGTTCAAGAAATCACATGATATTCAAACAAAGCCTCCATCAGAACAGACAAAACTGCACGCAGAGAAATTCTACACAGTTAAAATGGCTGTTAGACCAGATATGAAGCCAGTGCTTGATCGACTGTGCTATTCCCTTCAGTCCCTTCGCGAGATCACGCAAACATCATGTTTGAGGAAGTCCAGAAGAATGGCTGATTTTTCCTTACACTTGGGATCTGCATTCGGCTCCTCCTCCAGAACACTTCTAGCTTTCCTTTCCATCATGACTTTAAAGGATGGCTTAAAGCACTTACACTGTCAGACTGAGAGCAGCCTAAGCTATTCTGAGGCTATGCTCATGCTGCAATCTCTACAGGAATTAGTAAGAATAGAAGACGCTGAGCAATTGAGGCAACGGCTGACAGATTTGCACACTTCAGCATCCGTTCAGCTGCTACAAAGCTGGACGGGCTTCCAAGAACTAAGCCATAAGGCAAAGAGTCACTGTATCACAGAAGACACCACTGGAAGAGAGTTCTATCACGGGTCAAGCTCAGAAGATGAGGAAGAGCAGGCAATCCAAGCCCTGATGGGAGATTTAGGGGTTCCTGAGAGGGTAAGAGAGGAGCTGGCCGCCTTCAGCAACATAGATGCTTACACAACATGCAATCAGGTTGAAAACATTGAGAAGGTTAGTGATTCTCTCCCACAGGTGGAGATGGACAGAGTTTCAGAGCACCGTTCAGAAGAAAATAGGTCTGGTTTCTCAGATGTTGTTTTGGAAGATTGTGTGAACCTGTATGTCAATTCAGTTATTGATAGGGCAGTAAATGTGAATCTGGAGGAAAGAAGTACCTCACGGATTTCCACGGCAGAATCACCATCGACATCTGACAAAGAAATTGCTGTGATGGCTGACAGACATCATACAGACATGAACGTTGAAAACATTCACAGCATAAACAGGACTAAAGGGCATAACATCATACATGATTCAGACACTGGTGTGGAGAACACATCCAATGAATCTAGCTTTGGGATGGAAATGCACAGACAGCTGGATTTAAGAAGAACTGTACCTGAAGAAATGGAGGAGGCAAAACCCAAGACACAAGAAGATGAAATAGTGCAGAAACATCAGGGAAGGGAGGAAAAAATGAGAGCAGAAAGACAAAGAGGAATTGATGAAGAAACAGACACAAGCAGAGCCGCAGAAGACGACTCCAAGTTATCAGAGTCACTGGTTACCTGTGAAGGACGACTAAGCTCCTATGAAGAGGAAAAGGTCAATGAAGAAGGAGACTATGAGAACTGTGATGAGCCTGTGTGCTTTTCTAAGGAAAGATCTTTCAATAAAGTAGAAGAACTTACAGTGAAGCATTCCATGTTAAATAATGGCGTAGAACAGTTATGTGTAAAGGAGGAAATCTCAGGACATTGGCAGACATTTCAAACACCAGCTCACTTACATTATGACGCAACAAGAACAGATATTGGGTTACCTGAGCAACAAGATATTCCTCAAGGTAATCACATTAAACTAAAGGAGGAGGTGGATGAGATCCAACATTCAAACATACTTGAAGACTTTGGTGTGGAAAATATGACTTTTTCTGAGGAGGAGCAAGTAATTATAGAGGCATTGGAATGCTACACCATCTATCAGGAGAACTTTGTGGAGCTTCCAGAGGAGGTCAGTGAGTATGAAGAGAAGGAAATTGATTTTTTGAAGGAAAGAACTAATTCTGTGGCAAAGCTTATCAGTAGTTTGGAAGACCAGGAAGGATCTGTTAAAAAGAGGCTTCATAATGCAGATCGGGTGCCTGGTGAAAAGATCCTAAATCACATCAATGTAACAAATTCAGAGACACCAGAAGCCAAAACCACAGACAGAACATCAATGGATTCTTTCTCCTCATCACTACTATTCAGCTATGATACCCAAAACGATGCTTTGGCAAAAGATTCAGTAAAGAACATTGAGATCAACAGAGTAAAATCCATCAGAGAAATGTTTCTTGCTAAGAGCAGTACAGACACAAAGCCTGGGCAGACCCGAATGACCAGCCAAACTTCTGATTTGTCAGATTACCAGCCTGAGTCTTCTGACCTCACAGAACACCAGTCATCACCAGACATATCAAAAGAAGATGAAGACACAGGTAGGCTGGCCATTGCCAAGGGTTACGTAAAAAAAACTATTGAGCGACTTTATGGAAAGAGCTTCAAAGAACCTGCTTCTGAAGAGAAAAGACCAGCATCAACTCACAAGGCCAAGAAAAGAGGGACAAATGTCACTAGTCTGGCCTCCATCCATGAGGCACGTACCAATGCCATATCAGACCTGTCATATTTCAATGCCACAAGCTCCACAGATAGCTTTAATGATCCAAAACACATTGTCAGTCTGAACACCTGGGTGGGACCTAAGGATGCAGTCCTCACTGACAAGGGTCGCTGGTTACTTCGGGAGAACCAAACAAGTCCCAAATCCTCACCAGAGCCTAAAGACAAACCCAGGAAGGTAATGGAGAAGGATGGGGTGACTGATTCAGAGCAAGATTCTGGGCAAGAAGATGTTCCATACTCATTATTCGGCCCTACATCACCTGACAAAGTCCCTTTCTTCACAGAGCAAGGGGAACCTACAGCATCTACAGGGACGACTTTTACCTACTTTCACCTTCCAAATGCCAACGATTCCGAGATAGAGACAGACAAATCTGACACCACAAAGAACGAAACAGAGAAAACAGTGACTCCTTTACCAGAGTCTAATAAATGCTGGACTGAGAAACATGGCATTCTAACTGTCTTTAGTCTACCAGACATCAAGAAAGCCAATAAGGTGCAGCCACTGATGGAAACAACATCTCCTGTAGTTACACAGCCAGCCAAAGGACAGGGTGTCCAAACAGAAGTTGCAAAACGTTCAGCAGAACCTGACGCACTGGAGATTCTCTATATGTTTTGTGGACAGCACTGCCCCATACTTTAGGACATAAGACTGGCTATTTACACAAGTCTCTATTGCGCAGCATTAAAGAGATTTACAAGAGTGTCAGAATATACAGAACTGCTGCTGCCATTGTATTCAGAGAGACAGCTGTCTGTGGTCAACAGCTTTGAAAGCGTAAGATCCCGCCCTCAGTTCAGAGCCACGCCTCCTCCAAAACACATCAACGCGATGCAAATACATAGTTTGACAAGCAAGCAGAACCCCATATCATTGCATCCAGACAAAGGCAATGACTGGACAAACATTTTATGGCCGTGCGCCTACCATGGAAGACATAAATATTTAATTATTTATACCACATTACTTAGTGACTGCTTTTAGAATGTGAAGAGGCTTTCAACCAGCAAAAAAAAGGTTTCTGGTCTACCCTGCCTTTAATAGCTGCTGTTGTTTTACATTACACACTTAGGTTCAAACAGTTGACATCAATGACATCATCTTTACATGACATCCAGTACAACACCTCTTTCATGCATGATGGCTGCTGTTAATAAGCAAACTAATGAGGGTGACTCACAATAAACAACTCTACCAGTGTGAAACCTGAATGCTACAGTTACCAGTGCGGGTTAAGCCTACCCTAACTAACACATTTCAGAAGTAGTGAATCCACCTGTTACAGGCACGAAAGCATAACCAGTATACATACAGATAATCTGTCTGTGGCAAAAAATAAAATAAAACTGAACAACGTGCAAAATAAAACACACAAGCAAATAAAACACACGTGCACGAGCAGGGAAAACTCACGCCACAATCTGTTGTTTACTACTTGTTGCTTTTACTCACCTTCATGTCCTTCCAACCACTTTTTCTTCCGTTTTAGCGTTTAGCAGGATGTACATTGTAAGTGACACTTGAGGCTGCCAAGCTCCAAGCAATATAGTCCATATGACTCGTAAACTGTAAATCGCGCACAATGTCCATTTATTTTCAATGAAAAGTGGTTAATACTCGCGACAAGTAGCGACGCCGCAATATCGTTAGGTGACGTTGCACATTAATTAGCATAACAGGATGGCAAAGCAAAAGTATCTGGCGGCTAAAAAAATGACTGTGTATATAATATTCGTTTCATATTACATTTATTTCAAACAATTGTAAATGTTCATTAATTGTTGTTTGATTGTTTGTTTGTTTGTTTGTGTGTCTATGTAGTTTTTTGTTTGTGTTAAAAATGATTTCTGAAAACATGTCAAATTTCTACCAAAATGTTTTTCTTTTCTTTAGTGGTGATTCAAACACTTAGTTAACAAACGTAATTGTGAGAAAACCGCAGCAAGACCACTAACTTTGTAGAAAACAAAGAAACGTGTACCTTACTTGTCCTTAATCGATGGCAGCTGAAATGCATTCTTGTTATTTGTTATTTGTTGAGTAGAAAATTCTGTATTTTACTTAAAATTAGGTAAACATGTTTGTTGTCCATTGAACCGGTGATATTTCTCTCTGCACACGTATTTACCACGGGAGGTCAGACTGACCACCATTTCTGTTGTCATGGCACCCTATAACCACACGATGGCAGCAGAAGCTCGGAATACAATTCTTCTTCCTGCCCGGAAGTCTTCTTCTTCATCAATAAAACGTCATTTGTTCGTCACCTGTTTTAATATAAATCTTTGTGTACAGTTCAGTTCAGTCCCTATATACAATCAGAACATACTGCAATGTGTGTAATTTAGGCTTAATAATGTGAACATTGTAATATATTAGATAGTCTAAGTTAGAATTATCCAAAACGACTTACAGTTCATTCATGTTATACATTTTGTCAGTGCATGTGCTCCCTGGAAATCGAACCAACAAGCTTTGCGTTGCTGGCAAAATGCTCTACCAACTGAGCCACATGATCACCCTTATAATATTTCGTATGCATTTTGATATAATCATGTTGATTTCAATATATTAGACTTGTTTTGTTATTGAATTGGATCGATGAATTCATAAACATAATAAAAACAATAAATGAAAGTCTATATTTTCTTTATAAAATTACCAGAAGCATTATGCAAATTAAGATCACCTAATTTGCAAGATAACTTTATTTGCAATGGCGGTAAGTGACGTACCGGAGCAGTTTAGATAAGGCTACTGTATGTGTAGCCTAAATGAGATCAAACGTGTTAAATTCATAACAATAATACTATTGATAATAATAATTATAATATTGCCATTTCTGTCAATAGCTTAGTCTTATTAAAGAAATTCTATGATTCTTTATTATTCTAGGCAGTTGTAGTATAAAGAAGCCAAGGCGTTAAAACAGAAAGATAACATGCACGAAGAGGACGATAGCACATAAGCACATAATCTTTATCTGTTGCACATGTAACTGTTTGCGTCGTCTGTCGCCAAAATGTAAAAC
>JAZGTI010000539.1:0-61305 GCA_036877585.1 Botia kubotai | reverse complement strand
TAATTAAAATGATGGAAAGGGGGACCATGGCTAATTGAGAAATGGTTAATCAAAACACAACCAGATGTGGATTGATTTGGTCGGCTGCCATTTCTCTCTTTGTCGTGCACTCTTTCTCTCTTTCAATGGAAACTAAAAGTACGGGAAGGGGGAGATCGGGGGTCTTCAGATAAATCCTGTAGATGTATTTCATTCCATTGGAAATTCTTTAAAGGTGTCATTGAAGTCTGTACACTTGAATTTATTGTTAGTGCCTTTTGCTTCCTATAACAAACGTGCAGTGACCTACATCAACTGTTGAACTCACTAAAGCTTGACTTGGGTTGTTAAATTGAGGTCTTGTGTCTATAATTAAAAGCAGTTTTGGGCTCGTTTTGCTCGTTTTTAACTCCTCAGCATGATTAATGTGAAAGGAATGGTTCAGGGTGCACAGCAGTGATGGAGAGCTAGCTGGGGAACTGTAAGAACTCATTGCAGTCTAAATTGTCTGAACTTGACTTTCTCTAAATCTAATGTTGGGCACTTGTGAGCAGTCTCTGTAAAATTAGATCCTTTAACCCCACATTCATAATTAATCCACACTCTGGCCCCCGGTGCCAACCCTGAGATGAACACAATCTGGTCAGTGGCACTTCTCTGCCCGAACACAGCTAGAGCTGCTCTGGAGCGAGCGTCAAGCTGGACTATAAAGATTTCGGGCATACTTTACATACGTTGCTTGTTATATTGTAATTATATAAGTATAACCATGTAATTAGAGCATATTTATGCTTTACATTGATAATTACCCTTTTTACATTATTACTACATTAATTATAGTACCATAACACATTTCTTAAAGCACCCTGTTACCAAACAGGGTCAGTGTTACCAAAATACAGAGCATATCGTGGTTGCTTCAGAAGAGTCGGTTCATGAGTTCGGTGTTGTCTGAAATGCGGTGCATGAAGTGAAGATGAAAAAAAAAAAACTGCGAAACACACCGAGTTGCCTAAATGAAAATCTCACCTGATGGTTTTGAAACAGTGTGGAGCTATAGATGCAGCTTATATAAACGGGATCGAAACTGTTTTGAAAGTCTGGGTTTATGATTAACGTTAGTCTAATGTATTTGAGTTTTAAATGTCTTTAAATTAAAAACAGAAAAACGTCAATAAGGGATAACTTTTATTGTATAAAATAAGAAAAAAAAGATATATTGTGCACTAAAATAGGATTGTATTTGATCTCATAAACACAATATTAAAAGTACTAACATGGTTTTGTAGTTAGTAAATATCTCAGATTTGAGAGTTTTCATATGCAGATGTGTAGTTTTATTATACGCTGTGTGGTTTTTGGTCTGGTTTCTTCCATGTCACTGTTGATGCTTTAAATAGACTCTCTGACCAAAAAATGTTTTGAATTTGTATAAGTGTGAATGAACTCACACTTAAGTGTGTTTGAAGCCGTTCCATTAGCATTTCAAAGTGGCTTGAGCTCTATTAGCCTCAGCACAGGCCCTGAGATCAGGAGGGGTGAGAGGGGACCAGGGCTTGTAGTTCATTTCTCTCCGTCTTTGTGTTTGTGTGTGAAAACACTATCCCATCCCTTTCATTTCAAAGGAATATTTTCCTTGGCTCTGTTTCTTTCTGGCTCTTTTTCTTCATCAGAGAAATAAAACAGCCAAACATGAGTGAGATTATGAGATCCACCAGAGAAGTTGTCTAGGTATTTTCCGGCTGAAAGCAAAAAAAGCATTTTTTTACCTTTGCGGTAACTTGGGGATGAATGGAACACCTACATGAAAATTTCAAGTGTGTAGTTTTTGTTTTCAGGAATTTGTCTATTACAAAGCCCAGCACACACGTTTCACTGTCAGAATATTCACGATTCGCTTTGTCTACGTAGTGCAGACATGGTCTCCTAAAAATGATGATTCGAAATTCAGTTATAAAAGTCCAAATTTTGTGTGTTTCTATATTGAAGTGATTTATTTAGTTAGAAATAGATCGATTTAGGTATTTTTGCAATTCTATTTAGTCAAACTGTTTTGGTTGCATATTAACATGCTTGTATTGTTCTCTTTTGTTCTCATAGAACAATATTCAGATATTTTGGTTTGCTAAAATATTACTTTAGGCCCTATCCTCAGATTTAAATATAATAACCATATGGGGAATATAAGAGACATGTGGAGATGATTTCAAATTTTACGTACAGTAATGTGTAAAATATGAGCATTGCGCCACCTTAAACAATGACAAACCGAGTGTCCTTAAATCTCTACAGCCTTGAATCATTAACATGGTAAAGCTTTTGATGAAAACGTGGAAGAACTTTTATCAGAGGCTGAGTACATTGTGTTTTTGTGTGCATGTTTTGCTCAACAGTGTAATGCCATTGTTCTCTGAACATCAGAGCATTTGCACAGACAAATCAAGTAATTGGACTTATTGAACAACAGATCCATCAATCTGTGCATATAAACGGTCACTATCATTTCCAGGTAAGCTTTATAGCACTTTGTGAAAAAAACATAATAAAAATATAACAGAAATTCTCACACGCTTGAAGACTTTAAAGTAAAAAAGGAATCAATTTAGAACACACATCCTTTAGCACATAAGTCGGAGCAGTGCATTTTAAGAAACAGTACTGTATCAAGGCCTTATGCTGTGGTTAGTAAGCGAATAAAATATAAAAATAAAAATACTTTCGGCTATGTAAAAATCTTAAATCAGATTGTTTCTTTCCTTGGTATTAATTCTGTCGTGTTTACAGAGTATCGTGCTGGGGTGATAAACGTTTGCCAATTTTCGGGGAATAAACAGCTATTTAACACGTGGAGTTTTATGTAAAATGCTCAACTGCCTTTGGTGGGTCAAATACCTTTGCGTTTAACGGTGGTTTTATTTTACGATCAGTAATCAGCGGAAAGCAGGACGCCTTCTCTACCATTTTGTCAAGGCGTTTGTTTCTGCTTGTGAAAGGTTTGTGTGACAGTGGGACGGCAGACTTTATACACAGGCTGCCATTTTAATCAGCTACAGGCGGTGGGCAGTACACCACTCACAGAACACACAGACTCTCAGACTGCAGTCAGACGGCCAATCACTTTGATTTATTTTTACATCTGTACATTTAAAATGGTTTCCCAACAAAAAGCAACTGACGATTAAAAGTCATTGGTAATATTTTCACCATTGACCACGTTATAATAATAATAATGTATATAAAAATCTGAAATATATTAATATTAAGGTAAAATGTAAATTAATATTATTTTGATTGTATTTTTTGTTTCTAAAATAGTATTTTGGGATCTTGAATTATGCCTGTTTAGTGTTTATGGTGACACCACGGTTTGTTTATTTGATTTAAATGTAAATGAAGCCACATAAAGTCATTGGTTCGGATGGCCACATTTCCGTTTTGTGTACACACAGGGGGCACGACTTAGCTATCCCAGGATACATTGGTATTTAGAAAAAAATATAAAAAATATATTTCTCCATCACTGAGGAGAATGCAGGATCCCAGGTAAAAGGGTAAACAGTATCTGTGAACACACACACACAGTGAGAGAGAAGCATCTGCTTGCAGAAGGGTTATGTCTCGGCTGGCTTACAGAGGCACGCTTGAAAGGCCCATTTTCAGGCAGACACACCTGTTATTTGGGGACGCTGGAGAGAGATGTTCAGTGGCTACAGTGCCATTTTCTCTTTTTTAGCTCAGCTGTAAGAAATCCTTGAAATCTTAAAAATTAGAAACACACAAACTTTGAAGGTTGCATTTTTTAAAAGTTATTTTTTATTTGTTGTTTAGGATTTAATGTATGATCCACCAATGATGTTTATTTAAAATAATATTAATAATAATTTTAAAACACAATGTACATTTTGAGGACACACTGTTAATTTATACATTACTAATACTACAATTTTTTTATTATGACAATTTTCTGCATTTTAAAATAAAGGAAGTCATCAAACAATAAAACACCAAAAATGGACATCTGTGCATTGTTGTTTAATACATGTTAAAAATCCAACTATATATAATAGCTTGTTTATATCACAGCTCTGCACGCGCTCTAAACCAACTTTCCAAATTCATTCATAACCACAATGTACATTTGCTTATGATATTTATTTGACATTTATAAGACTTAGCATTTAGTTAAAAAGATTTTAAAACATAATAAACACATTCAGTCAAGCTTGTCAAAGTGTTTGACTGGTATTTGATATATTCTTATCTTAAAAAACTGGACTAATAATTAAGACATTCCGGCAGACTCCGCTAATCCTCAACTAACTAATCTAATCTAATCTGGGGTCAACAGGAAGTGGTATGTTGAAAACATTATGAGGTCAGAGGTTAGACTTATGTGCGGTTCATGTGGTCGTTTATCAGGGCAGTTGTAGCCAGTCATCAGTAAACAATCAGGAGCTTTGTGTGTCCTGGATCACCTGATTTCCTGTTGTAGATAACACCTCTTTAAACGATCTCTACACATGGTAAACCGAACCAGGTGCTGGTTTAGCATATAGACTGATTCGGAAACACGTGTGTCAGCTTGATCAACCTGTAATATCCAATAGCTCAATTGTTAAATTAAAGATTATTAAAGACATTTATTCAACATAGATTATCTTTTGCAGACCAGTCCAGCTCGATGAGTGTGTGGAGGTGTTGAACCTGAATAACTGTGCATACCAAGGCACACTATTTTAATATATTTTAATATTACTGTAAAATTTGTTTTAAGGAGCTACTTCAGATTAATATGACCTTTAATAATTGCTTTTGTGGGTGTAATCCAGTACAGTCGGGTTGATTTTTGTCTTATTGAATAACAATACCACATGAACAATACCACATTTTTCTGTTACCTGCCTAAACTTCTGAATTACAAATCTTGAGTCGATCACCTGCTATATACACAGAAAGCAATTCAAAGCACGATAACATATTTTGGAACTGTTATGTAATACGTTTTCTGTATTTATTTGTTTAAAATGAAACCAGTTTGTGGTTTGTAATAATGGAGCTTTATTACAGGTATAATATCTGAAGTTCTGTATTGATAAAGCATGTTTTAGACGTTTTAGATTTCAAAACAATAGTAACCACAGGATTTTTTAATGGCTGACTTGACGATGGCCATTTAACGACTGGTCTTTGACCTTTTTCTGTCGTTGTCCTGATTAAACTCAGGATTTCAAACAGAACACTTCTAGATCAGCACTAAGGGCTTCCTCCAAACAGAGCACTCTAAATCAATGCTGGTACCGCGCTGCATTCATCTAAATTCAGATGTGGAGATTAGGAGTTTATTAAGGTAGGAAGCCTTTGACACAACGTTTGCACAGGTCAGCGGTGTACACTGATTGGATAATCAGTCTGCGACTGACACCTGACAGCTCCGCCTCCATTGATCTTCTGAAAACAGACGGCAGTTGCGTTTCGTAAGATGACACATAATGAATGAGGAATGTAATTCAGACAAACAGTGAGGTTGCAGAGCTAAGTTAATTACTTTAGGGTAGTGTCATTAGTCTTTACTCTAGTGCTGATGTGCTCAGTACAAACAGCCCTGGAGTGTCTCTCTTCCTCTGACAACACTTACCTGGCCATTTGGCTCAAATGCGACTTGTCAGCCACAAGGTGTAGTGTGTGCTTATTTAACCCAATGCATCAACTGTGGAAGGCTGAGAAATGACAGCTGTAATATTTACTGCTCGAACAAACCAGATTTATGCGTATAAATCCGTATTTTTCTGCCACAGCTTACGTATTAGTGTGGGAGTCCCGGGATAGATAGTTCAGGGCAAATCTTCTGCTGAATGTGATTTCTATCCTCCCTACAATCTGAGGTTTACCTGACACATCATTCCTCGCAGTCAAGAACAAAAAACAATTTACTTTAATTACTTCTTTAATATGCATTTCTAGTCTTACAGTAAAAGATTTTTCAGCCTGTTATTAGGAAGAAAAAATAATCTTGCATCAAACTTGCTCCCACTCCAAAATCCTCCGATGTCCCCTCGGCTGTTGGTTATTGTTTTGCCTGTACAAATTAACACTAAGAGAGCTGGACTGGGACATTACCTTTGAGGGAAAAACTCTAGAATATGGAGAACATATTTTAACCAAGATAATTAGAGCATTGTGGTCTTGTCAAAACAGTAGTTTTCTCTTCTTAAAAGTGCAGAATTTTTCTTAGGCTTTTTATCCAGTGCAGAGGACAGGAAATGATGCAGAAATGAATTGGATCGGTACATGACACAAGCAGTAATCAAACTCACATCTCCTGCATGAGTGCCTCTGTGCTATGTGTCCGTGGCATGTGTACAAACGTATAGGCCGCAGCTCCGACTGTAATGCGCACGGTTAATCGGCATGACATAAGCTGAGTTCTCAAAATATCAAGCTGGCTATAATGACCACTGCCTGATACATGCGTTGCATGAAATGACAAGTCAAACTTGCATGATATGTATGATGTTTTTTAAATAGAGATTTAGCATAAGGACCTTACCTCTTTTGCATAACACTAAAGATCAGATTTGCATTAAAATCTGTGAATCCCATTTTTGTTATCCAAACTTTATTTTAGCCACATGGCATTTTTAATATCTTTGGTTTGTCGCACCCGCTAAAATGGCTCTGATTGCCAAAAAACTGAAGTCAAACACTTCCTATGGCATTTGCATAACTCACACATGTCTGGTGTGAATTTTGCCCGTTAACACAAACAGTGGTGGGGCGGCTCGTCTCACGCCACATGCAGAAGCCAGGAGAGTTGACATGAGATACTTGCTATGGATCTCACTGTCTGCTAAAATGTATTCCTCAGATTTGAGGTTTGATATCACATAGAATATGAAAACCTTAAACTTTACAAATCTATTTCAAAATGTGTAACATAAAAATCTTAAAGGGGTGGTTCAATTTAAAAATTGGGTTTTCATTTACACAGCCCGATGTCGTTCCAACCCGTGTGACTTTCTTTCTTCCGTGAAAAACAACATTTTTAGAATACAGATGCTGTGCTTTTCCCATACATTCAATGGGGACTGAGGCTGTCAGTCAAATATTCTGTCTAACACCTTTTGTCTTACATAGGAACTAAAACAGTCATATGCATTTAAAACAACAAACAAAGGATTTTCATGACAAAAGAATTTTCAGTGTTTGGGTGAACTATCGCTTTAAAATAATGTTATCATTTAAAAAAAATATTATCTTCATGTTTTTCTTTTGAAAATAATCCAGTCAGAATTAACTAAACAAAAGGCTCTCTATTACATCTATAATTAAAAGGCATATTTCGAACCATTATTGGCTTCAGTGATGGACAGCGATGCTTTATCTCCCTTCTCTGGGCTGAAGGAAGTACTTTCGACACACATTACTCTCCAAGAGCAGCGTTATGAGCTCAGGGGCCAAACAGCCGCCCCAGTCGAGTGGCCCCCCATGACCGTTGCGGCTCCAGTAGTCTCCTTTGTTGTGTCCCGATAAGATCTGCTCACTGTTTGTTTCACCAACCTCCAGTGGTGTGTCTGGTTACTTTGCTGCAATTAGGTGAATAGAAAACATGCCCAGCCGAAGCGTACAGACATCTTTTGTGTGTGTGTGTTTGTATGTGTTTGTGTATGAAAACACGTGCAAGTGTGTGTGTGTGGGCTTTCATTCAGAGAGTTTAATGTGATTCATACATTGTCACAGAATACATAAGGAAAGCAGAAGCCTTTTGTAGTGCATTTGTTTATCCTATTGGACTTTCTGTCCAGCCAGTGCGGGTTGGATCACAGGTTCCATCAAAGCAATTACCTTTGCTAAAGCCATACTAGGCTTATAATTGCATAATCTTGTATTGCTTTGGCTTAATTTATTCTGTTGCACCACATGGTTTCCTGTCCTCAATAACATGTTAAGAGCTCATGCTCTTAAAGTGGAATTCTCTTCCTTTCATCTTTACTGTACACTTTATACTGAATCTTGGGTTTCATACACACTCACAGGAATGTAACAGTGAACGAGCATTTTTTCAGCAGCTATTTTTTGGTGAACTGTTTCTTTAAGAATTGTGGGTAATGTGGTGGTGTTAGTTCTAGTAATTAAGTTAGCCAGTTAAACTTTTTTTACATATAATGAAGTTAAACACTGATTTGTGGCTTCAACAGAAGCAAATATAATTTACATTAATGTAACCTCATGATAGGTCTGTCTTTAAATGTTTATACATTAACATTAAAAGTTAATTTCTCTACAGAAAAACAATGATTTTTACCCCCCCAGCTGTTGTAGTGAAATCTGTAATTATGTTTCTCTGATGGAAAAGATATATGCGCACAAAGATGGATGCACAATCAGTGTGAAGTGTGTATCAATAATTTAACAGAGTAATTAGCATACTGTATGTTCAGCCCTTATTAAAGCTTAACCTAAGCTCTGATCAGAGGGAAGCACTTCTTGTTATTTTTGACCTTGATGTGAAGCGTGCTTCCCGAATTGATTCCTGCTTTCAGACGGTCGCGCTGTCACCCCCTGAGTGCGCTCGTGATATCCTGCTCTGGACTCAGATTGTGGAAAATTACACTGAATGACAGAGATCTTCACAACATACCAGAGCCGAATGAAGACGTAGGGCTGAGAGAGATGAAAAAACCTGAGAAAGAAAGAGAGAGAGAGAGAGAGAGAGAGAGGAGAGGCAGAGAAGGAATTTTCTGTATGTGCAAACCCTTGCTGAGGGTGGCAGAAGACAGTTGAAAAGCTGGTAATCTATTTATATCGGGTAGATACCACAGGACACAGCAGGCTTTGATTTCTGGACAGGTTCTACATCTGTTGACGGAAGGTTGTTTCCCTGGACGCTGGTCATTTTTTATGACACTGCTCCCGAGAGCATTCCGGCTCCAGCAGCCGTTTGAAGATCCATGAAAAGCTGTGGAAAAAGTTATATGAGGAAACTCATCAACATCACATCTTTGGGGCCAGCGCACTATCAAGTGCAGCCACATCCCCAAGCGTCCCATCTAATTTCTGAGGGATATTGTTGCTTAGACCACATCAGCGTACAGATATGAAACATAACTGAGGGAAATTCAGAAGAATCGCTCGCCGTTTTATGAACAAAACATCATTCAGCTGAAATGAGCTCAGAAGCAGCCCGTCTCCTGCTGATTTTGAATGTCTGTCATTATAACATACCGTTTGTTGTTATTCTCTCCAAGCAAGGGAGATGACTTTGCCCTGTATTTGAACATTTTCCTTCGACAATTCCAATATAGACGACATAACACCTCTATGGCGGTGAATTTGTCACAGTCAAATTGTAAATTAACAGAATGAGGTTGAGAAGCCCTTCTGCAATGCTTTTGAAACCTTTCCTCAGGACATTTCGCAACTGCTTTAAAATCACGCTTCAGGCCCTCAAGCTAACTACTGTTCCCAATCCCATCATGCATTTATTACACTACAAACAGGAAGAAAACGGAAAGAAAACATGATATCGCGCTATGTCAGGCGTTATCTGCGCGATAGCTGCCAGCCCAGAGTTACGCGTGGGTTCATTAGCATTGAAGGAGCGTGAGGCGATGAAGATGCGTTCAGTCAGGCTAATACAGCTCACCAACTGTTCAGTCACCCCATGCTGAATCTGTTCGACTGCTGCACTCTTGTGCCATTTTAGCCCGTGCCACAGACATAACTATCATATCTGTTGTTTACATCCTCTGATCTTTAAAACTGCTAACTAGCTTCCATTTTGGGTAAGATAACAAACAACCCCAAAGCTAGTTCACAGGCATGCAAAAATAGCTATTACGAAGCGCCTGGGTTATTTTTTCTGGGTAAGATTACTCTGAAACTAAACTTTGCAAAGTGATGCAATAAATACTGTAGTAAAGAATAATTTGTAATTCAGTAGCATGGCTAGTAAAGCAGTGGCTAATGTGAGGGCAGCAGCCAACAGTGCTAATGTGATGCCAGTTTAAAGTTAAATTGTAACGTTTGAAGTTTAAGAAATGCTGTGTGACAAAATAGATGAGCAGAATCATATGAATCGTAATTTCCCTCACAAAATTTTACCAAGGTAAGATTTCACCATGCATTTTTTTCCACAAAAATGGCACTGTAAAAAATAAATTGCACCTAAACTTATTTAATCTTAAATACTATTTACTATTGATTGGAATAATTTCAGTAAATGTAGCCAAAGCACATGTTACAAAAACTTGTTTTCTTATTCTTCTTCTTATATTATACAATATTGTACAATTATATAATCATTTGTGAGAATTTTTCTGTCATTTTGTTCGATTTTCTGTTGATGATAGATAACTTACCACAGTTTAATGGTATTAACGTACTGATGTTTTGGTGGAAACTATGGTTATATCAGCTCTATTATTAATTTTTTTAATAAAATATTTTATAAACTTTTTCATAAATAAAAAAATATTACACACATCACAACCAATGTTCACTATAGGGGGCTTTGTGTTGATTACCTGACCACTTCTTAAAGTGTGAATTGGGTTCGGTCTCAATCTGGTGTAGGGACAGCTGTGCCTCAAGTCCACTGATGACAGTGTTAGTTAACACATGTAAATGAGACTAACGATCCAGACAGATCTCTCCTGACTCTGTTCTCTGGAGTCTTGAGTCTAAACAGCTCAGAATAAGAGATCCCACCGAATCACCACACAAACAAACTCAAGACATCTGACAGGCCAGGAAAGGGTTGTGGCCCCTGTTTTTGCCAATATTTTGTCCTATTAAGTGGCTCAGAAAAAATACTTTCTATTAAGGCCCAGTGTGCCTTAAACCATTTGTTGTTTTCTTTTTAAGTGTAAACACAGTGGCTTTGTGGTGTTATTAACATCAGCACTACAACGTTGTCTTAACCAGTAGCTTTTGGCAGGACTTTCTCTTTTCTGTGTATATATACACACACACTCACAGCATATGAATATATATACATACATTTATTTATAAGGAGAAGGTTTAGGGGGAATTGTGCAGTTAAATAGAATTTATCTATGCAGTAAAACCATTGGAAGGGCAGAAGTGTCACTGGGCAAAAGGTCTTAATGAGAAGGGCTGTAAATTTAACCACAGAAACGGTTGAGTGGAGACCCACAGGGTTTTTAAAAGAGTGTCCGACTGTTATGGTGAGCTGGTGTGAGGTGATGGTGTAAAACTATGGTCATTTCCTTTGCTGAACAACTGTTTACTTTTTTTTAAACCAAATAAACACAGCGGTCCGACACATAACCCTGGAGGAAGCCACTTGAAGCAGCCTGCTGAAAGGATCTATGACAGCTGAGTTAATCATTTCAGATTCAACAAACATTAGCAAAAATAATCAACAGGCATAAAATGTCACTTATCAATGGCCAAATGCATATTCAGACTTTTTATTCAATTAATTGTTTTCTCAATTACTACTAAATAGTGAATTTAACCAAAATAGTAAACTCAAATATGCATTTTTACAATATTTACAAATGTAAATAGAATAAAGTAAGGCTGTAAGCGCCACACTATGCGCATTAAGACAGACTTACGTCATGTTTGTCACAGCTTAAGTGATTGGCTCTTTGTTGCAAAGTCCCGCCAACTTGAGGACTCCTACAGTCATTAATATGGAGAACCTGGGCGTCCAGACAGGGCAAAAATAAAATGATTGAAATCCTAAAGTCGAACACACAATTAGATTCTTTTTCTAATGCAAATGGCCCTAATGATGGTCTCGCAGTTTGCCAATGAGTCACAGCATCCAGGTGGGACCCACAATGACATGTTTAGAGTTCTGTTGTCCAATGGACATCAATCTTTACTCCATTGAAATCAAAGGTAAAACAATGTGTCACAGGCTCCCAGTGAGGCCCATGTGTCCACTGACTCTAATGGGCACATTAATATAAAAAAAACAATAGGTGATATGTGATGTAAATGCTGTGTATACAGATTATTTGAACATGTACATAGAAAAATATTATTGTCACAATTTTTAATAAAGAAATTGTAGCACGAAAGCCGTGCGGGTTTGGCTGTACAGCAGGGTGTTTTTTGTATGCAAAAGCAGGCACACATTTGAACTCTAGAAATGAATGGCCTTCGAGTTTTGATCGTGTCTTTGAAAAAGGTCAATATCGTAGCATCAGGTTTAGCATGAGGCTTTAACTGCTGGTTGCGTTGTCAGGAGAGATTTAGACCTGACAGTTGATTTCTCTCCGGGAATACACTCCGCCCTCTTTATCTGCCTGCCGATTTTAAACGATTTACTGTTGAGCATGTTCTCAGCCTCACAACAGTGTGCCTGCTAAGACCCGGAAACGTCACATAAAAATACATTATTTAGGCTTTATGTTTGATTTTTTTTAATATAAATAATCAAAATGTTAAAACATTCCAATTGTGCATTCCATGCAAGCATGTTTACTTTAATTAATTAAGTGGCCGTTAATTAAAAACGTTCTAAATGAGTTTGTGGGTTGTGGCTGAATCCTGGACAGTCTTTGTTAGCGTGTGAACTGTTGCAGTTCGAATCATCTCCAAACTATTGCCTCTCATCGAAATCAATCAATCAACCAACCCAAATCAATCAGTTTTTTTTGTGCCACCCCACTCCTAATGTCACCCATTCAAGAGGTTCTTTTAATGCCCCTCACTTTATGTTTTGTGTTCCCTTCTGCCATCTTAAAAATTAATCATCCTGTTGAATAATGGCTCACGATGGTGCTGAATAATTGATGATCTGGTGCTTAATAGAGGGACAGAGGAGGCGTTACGCTCATACAACTGCTCTTGTCTGAGAGACGCTGTCTATCTGCACACAGATGTGCTGGATTGTGTGTGTGTGAATAAAATACTGTTTAGCTGTTCAATGCTATTAACCAAAAGGCAAGAATATGACCCTGTTTGCTTTCTTATTAAAGATATAGAGAGATATTTCATCCAAAAAAGTCTTCACTTACTTTCTCCTGAAGCAATAGGATAACTTTTGTTTAAAACAATTAAATCATTGTTCATTAAAATTCTGCCTTAACAATCTTGCTGGACAGTCATGTTCACCATTTAATTTAATGTATTTGCAAAACTAACTACTATACAACTATACTTCTACCGTAAATAACTTAAAAAAGAAGTTATACAGGTATAAATATAAGTAAATAATGACAGTTTAATGACATATAAAATAATGACAGAACTGTATCTTTAATTCCTCTTAATGCGGGTTTTGTTGTGCAAAATTCGTTGATGCAGTTAATTACAAAGTAAAAAAAATTGATTTTGCTCTGCCTCTTAAACAACTATCATTTTTGGCTGATGTCACCAGGCATAAAGAGTAGTTACACTGATACATTTTAAATAAAGATTTTAGAATTTTTTTTTATTTGGCAGTACGTCCTTATTACATAAATAAAACAGTGCATGTTTTTAATGTTGACTTCAATTTGTTTTTTAGCTCCTAGGTGGAGTCAGGAGTTTAAATTAATCACAACAGATAACGCTAAACGACAGGCCATGCCTGTGACTGTATGTACACACACACTTACATGCACGCACACATGCACACATTTTCACCTGCGCTTTTGCACCATTTTGACAGCAACAGTGCTTTTATTGCTTTTGAGGGAATGAAAAATTGATGCATTTTGTTGAAACTGAGATGATGAGGCTGTGAGAATTTTGTCTGGAAGACTGCGCAGACCCCATTCTCTCTCGCTCTTTCTCTGGATATTTCACAACCTCTTGCATTGAACAGCTTTCTTATCGTGCCGTAGAGATGCCGTGCCCCCCATTCGCTCCCCTTTTACGGGCCCTTCTGATGCAAAGACACAGTAAGTGCTGCATTTTCCTGCCAAATAAAGTCTTTTCTCGTCCTGCCTGAAGGGGAAACGCGGAGTGTCAAGGACTTTTCCTGCTGATTGGCAGGTGCTATCCGCGTAAGATACCTGTATAATGGTGGTCCTCAGAATTTTTTTGACCTTCTCAAACGTCTCTCCGTATTAATGTCATTCCATTACCGTTAAAACGCATGAACCTCAGGAAAACACGGCGGGACCGAATCCTCCTTATCGTGCGCAACCTTAAAGGAGGAATTTGCTGCTATCAGTTAATGGAAATGACATTTTTTTACATTCCATTTTCAGATAATCCACTCCTTGTCCACTAAAACATCAAAATTACTGTTAACAATATGTGAGACCGTATTAGAAGTTACTCACTCATCGCAGTCGAGTTGCATTATAATCATCTCTCGGAGACACCGTGCCATTTTAATAGGATTTCTGATGCGTTCCGCACGTCATTACGCTGGTGTGTGTGTCATTTACGACCGGAATTAGAAAGCTGTGTATCAGAATAATGAAGAGATGTGTAAACTACCCCCTTCCTGTAGAATTTGAACATGGTGCTGGGTAATCTCCACTAAAGAGCAGCTATTTGTAGCAACTTCCCCAGAATTCAAGCAGGCAGTCTAAAAAGCTTTGCTTTGTAGAAATTCTGTAATGCGATGGTTTTTCCTTTTAGTTGGTTGCGTTCCTTTTGCTTGCTTGTTTGGCAGATTGATATACAAGCCTTGATTGCACTGACTTGCTCTGAATCTTCTTTAAGAGAAAGATGAAAAGAAGTTAAAAGGACCGACTTATGATTCACTGTGAGTGATTGCTGTATTTTATGTGTTTTATGCTTTATGCAGCTATATGGCTTTATGCTGAATCCACACTCTTTCATTTATGCAGTTAGCCGGCATTTGCTTTCTCCAGATCTTACAACGAGTGCAGAAACCTGTGAGCTAAATGGCCAGTTAAACTGATAACTTTGCAATAGTGGTTGGTTGTAAACTGGCTCGGTTTACAAGGGTTAAAAGACTCTCCTTTGAAATAATGCACTGAAATGCCATTAAAACCAGCGGAAGTCCCACTGAACAAAGCAGCCTGATTTGATTTGGATTTGCTTACCATGTCCATGTAGATTTGGTTTATACTATCATGTCAGGTTTTTTACCCCTTTCTTTTAGAGTAACATATGGAGAGTTTCAAATTGTTTGTTCATTTGGCCTTTGGCATGTCATCCATGTGATGTCAGAAATACTTTAATTCATTTGGGGCAATGTTAACACCCTGAAATTATTTTCTAAGGACGTTTTGTAATATAACCTCATGAGGACATGTGATTTTTTAACTTCTAATTTTTTGTTTGTTAAACGTGTCAGTATAATTATTGACAATTGCAATTAATTTGGAGAGGTCATATTCATGTTTGTCAGAGTTTTGATTTTTTGTCAAAAAAAATAATTTCTACAACACCACACAAACAACAAACAAATACAAAACATACAAAATTCTGAAAACAGCAGCTCACTACCATGTTTGCAGATGCAACAAACCCAAACTTAACAAATAAAGACATAGAAAAAACAAAAAATACATTATTTGGAAACACATCAAAACAGAGGGCACTTTTATTGCTTCGATATGTCATGTTTTCCCCAAGCTCTGATTAATTTCTCTGTGTGCGTCCACGTGATCTTAACCCATCCATCACAACTAGTCACATCAATACGTTTCTGCATTGTTTGATTTTGAGATGTTCGAAACCAGTAGGGTCCGGATGGCAAAGGTGAACAGTTCTGGATGACTCATGTGTTGTTGTGCATTAACTGACCCACCCCTGGATGGCTGATTGATTTCCTCTAGCATTTCTGGCTCAATGGGACACTGTCATCTGATCGCTGACCTGATATTTCAGCACAGATACCAAAACATCGCAAACAGACCCTTCACGGTCAGATCTCTGCAATGGTGTGCATTGCTAATGGTGTATTATGAATATTTGGCTTGTCAGTTTGTCTGCTTTGTCCCAACACGGCGTGTACTAGCGGCATTGTGGGAGTGTGTGTTCGTGTTTATGGGCCCAATTTTTTTACACTTGTCATATTCTTTGAGCATCAATCTCACAGCTCTTTATGTAGTTCATTGAAAGCTTGGGGGTTAATTCAGAGGTCAAGCGAAACTTGCAAGCTGTCAATCTTGCATTGTAAACTTTGTAAACCCACCCCCCCAACCCCCGCCTCCCCTGGCCTCCCCTCTTGTGCATTATTTCTGCGCCCTCCCCTCTGAATGGACGACCCCTCCTCAATTCTCTGGTAGGTCTCACTGCTGCTTGGGACAAAGACAGACGCATAATTACACATCTGCCCTTTGTTTCTATGTTTCCACATTAACATCTCAAACTGGCCATTCAGGCCTGATTTGAACGGCTTTCCTTTCACTCTGAGAACAGGAATGTTCTTTAATAGTTAACAGTGTGGAGGAACCCTGAGTGCTGTTGGTCTGTTGGAGCAGATGTACACAGCTGTGAAAAAGCCTTTCGGGTCTGGACCTTTCCATCGATCACAGTCCGTATCCATAGGGAAGAAAAATCACAAAGGAGATCTTTTTAATATCTCAATTGTTTCTCCTGGACAGCAGTGAGATTACATGGAGTGCATATGGAGATCCCAGTAATATCACATGTCTCCTCTAGAGCTTCAGAGGAGATCTTAACAATGTTTCTGTGTCTCAAACTGTGCAAAGATTTGCCAAGATACCAAAGTCTGCAATCAAAATGAGAGGTTTGGAAATTGAACTGAAACATTTTCTTCAAATTCGTCCTGAATCATTTGATGAGAAATTACTTCAACTGTGTCTATTTCACTGTATTTCTTCTAAAGAATTTTAGAAGAAATATCTAGGACAAAGTTGATGAGAAACATTTGATATGAAAAACATAACTGAGACCTCCATTTATTTTGCATAGTTATGAGCTTTAGAGTATACACCTGGTTGTTGTTCATTTTTAGCGACAGATTCGGCCATTCTTTTGTCATTAAACAGCAGCCTGGTCCTTTCCGTAATCAAAGAACGTGTGGGGATCAAACATCACTGTCTGAACTCTTTGTAGATGAATGCTAGCTGCCTTATTTTGTCATGATTAGAGGTTTTAATTTGATTCGTGAACACAAAACATGCAGAACAGCGACAACAGGAACCCTGCTGTGTCGTGTCGGCGTTCGAACAGCGGTATTTGTTTGAAGCACTTAACAGGTGTTGATCGCCGGTCTTTGCCTCAGCTTAGGGAGATAAGGCCTCCCGTGGAGGGGAGAGACCTCGACACGTTTAATGAGGAGCCCGGGAGTCAGGCGCGCCGCCTTCGTTCGCAACTCCACTTCTGGAGACTGATCAGCATGTTAACCGTTCACAGCGTGAGACAGTGATATGAAAGTACGGAGCTGTTGTCGTTGATTTAGTCAAACACCCCTCGACTATGTAGGGGATCAACCTTCACCCCTTATGCATTTATTTTTCTCACAGCTAACCTGCTGTGAAAAGACACTGCTGCGGCTTCGCTAGTCGTTTTATTTATTTTTTTACCTCAGAAAAACTTAAACAAGCACAAAAAATGTTACGTGAAAACACAATTGAACTTAAATTTAGGGTCTGAGAAGTTTCAAGCAAAGTTGGTCCTGGTGGTCCCAGTGTTGTGCTGTTGTTTTGCTAATGCGAATGACTCCACGCCCACCTCTCAGTCTTTACTCGTGTACATTCATGTTAAACGGGGCCCTAATGTTTTCTTAATTGTTTGGCCCCATAAACACACCTAGTAGGTAAGGTAGTAAGATTAAATTACTCTTTTAGGTTGCTCTTTCATAGCTCAAGAGACTCACTTCCTGGTTATTTCATTTAGGTATCACCTTTTCTCTGATGTTTGTAATAACATTCCTTTAAAAAAATGTACATTCCAGTGCTTTTGTGCAACAGACATGGGGAACTGCCTCGTAATGCAATGATGTATTCAAGGGTGGTGAGATATATTTAGTGTATCTTCAACAAACTATGGGGGATGCACACACTGTTTTTAATGGGCTCCTAAGTGGCTTGTTACTGGAGTGACGATGCTTCCCATGAGGCTGTGAGTATGTTTTATGGGAGACCGGTGGAGGGTGTAAACATGCAGAGAAGGAACACGTTTTAAAGATGAGATACTGTGTATGACCAAGTCATCTTTGGCTCTAAGGCAGGGGATATGCACCGGAGGCTTCAGTGGACAGTCTGAGGGCCAAACAAACCAGTTTCTTCTCAGAACAGGATGGTTGAAGAACAAACAGGTTTGGCAGGAGAGGGTCAGAAAAGCAGTAAAGACCAGGCTTTGAGATAAATGGTTTCTTCTCCACCTTGTTTGTAATGCGGGAGGTGCTGTCTCAAGTCTCAATCACCTTCTGGCAGAGGGTTTCTGCTCCTGGGATTAAATTTGTGTGAATGTGCCGCTTGTTTCTACTGACAAAAGACAAAAATCCTAAGGTGGAACCTCAGGCAAAAGAGACTGCAGAAGTTTAACAGAGGAAGTCTACATGCCTGAGGAGATTTTCATTGACTGCTGAGTGTTGACAGTCTGCTGTGGTTTTCTTGCAGGCTTGGAGGTCAATGATGGTTATCTGTGAGAGTGACTTCCCCGGATCATTGTGACTACAGTGATTTCGACTCAAATATGTGGAAAGCATCCAGTCCTGTCAAAGCCAGGATGGGATGTTCAGAATGGAGATCTTTGGCTCTCTGCGGCCTGGTGTTCGTCTTGACAGTTGTACAGAGTTCTGACGGTAAGTGTTTGTCATGTACAGTGGGCCCAAAAAGTATTTGGACACTTTAAAATGTAGATTATATATCCAACTGGTATCAGTATGATTTGTATATATACATTGGTGTAGTAACAAAGTAACAGTAGGTGTAGTTCTTCATATAACTATGGTCATGTGCTATGGTCATGTTCAACAACCAAAAAGTGTCCAAATACTGTTTTATCTTTTAAAACAGCAAACTTTTGTGAAATGTTTAGCTTTAAATTAGTGCTTGTCCTAACTTGCTCCACAAGAAACATTGTTTTGTTTGATATCTTATTATATACAACTATGTATCACTTACAAATGCAATATTTGTGTGACATCATCAGGATTAGTCATCATTTCCATGCAGTTCTTAAGTTAATGCAGTTTTTTACTTGTATCTAGTTGAGGCAGACACCATTTCTGATAGCTCAGATAAATAATGACTGTTTCTTCTCAGGCATATAGCCTGAGGTTCACGGAAAGCTGTACGCATTAACGCTAAGCCCGCCTTATTTTTCTTTCCCGTTAAATTAAAAGCAAGACCACACGGTGCTTCTGCCTCCGTATTTATCTGAGTTTTCCCTCTTCTCATCTACGTCTGTTTACTTGCATGTCCTGTTCTAACTATAGGCCTAAACCCAACAACTGCTCATTATAAACAATATCCTCAAGTAAACACGCCTCATTACACTCTGTCCCCGTCGTAATATCTTTTTAATGCATTTTTATAATTGAATTAAATGGGTTACTGCTATAGCCATAAATGGCAGGAAGTTTTCACTTGTGCAGAAACTTGGAAAGATTGATTGCTTGAGGGTTTATTTCCTGTCCCTCTCGAGTATATCCTAGAAACTTCACATCTCATCTTTCTCTGATTTCATTTTGTGGGCCGAACGCTGTCTATACATTTGGATATAACTCATTTGTATTCTGTGCATCTCCTCACACTGTATATTTTTGGTATTTTATGTAGCTGAAACGCAAAGCGGTGATGAAATATTGTGGAGCCGTTTTATTGATAGCATGTCTGCCATTGTATGAAATGTGGCATTGTGCTGTTACATAAATGAATCAAGCCTATATATGCGGAATGGTATATTAGTCTGAGCCCCTAATGCTTATTGGATAATCATATATTTCTGCTTTGCAATAGTGATTCGTCAGTTAGAATTTTATGATAAATGTTTAAAGTTGTCCTAATAATGCGGGATGGCAAGTTAAAGGCCTGAAAACAACTGAAACTATGTGTAATACCTTATAGGCATGACTTTACTTCAGTAACACTAAGTATGGCCTCATTCTTGCACATTAATTCTCTACCACTCACACCCACAGGAAATAAATCTTTACAAAGGTTTATAACATACTCTGAGTACATAAAACACTTCAATGCAATGGTGGTATGCAGTTCTTTCATTTGAGGCACGACTTTCTGCTTGCCTGACCAATGAAAAACAGGAAGAGTGTTCAGGAAATCTGATTAAAATGTATTTTTTTGCATTCTGTTTGGTAATGCTAGTGGCACAGAAATTACACGCTCCCCTTCAGGTATGTAAAACAGGACTGCATCCTGGCTATGGATATCTGTGAAGCATACTGGTGTAGAGTTATATACTGAGTATATTTCCACAACAGTATCACTAAAGGCTTTTTGTTGCTTGGGACTACTAACTATGAAAGTCAACAGGACTCTTATTGACTCATTTCATGTTATGGTAATGAGGTGTAGGTTCATTGTCTGAAAAATTAACATCATCATTTACCAGCAATTACAGTTTTGCTTTGAACACACTGTGGCTGAATTATTTCAGGAGGTGGCTAAGTAGTTTTGAAAGAAACCTTTGCTTTATGCATCTGGCCAATTCGCAGGCAAAGGATTGTGAGAAATACGAGCCATTCCATTTTTTTAATTATGGAAAGAAGCGAATAATATCCGACTGTGTCATACTGCCACAAGCTCATTCAAAAAGAATAGCAGAGAAGCGTGACCTCAACCGCCAGCCACCCGTCTGTATTCATAAAAACACTTCATCTCCATTTTAATTCATTTGAGACCGGTTTCTGTGTGACTTCTAGACTGCCAAATCACATATCTTAGAATTAACAGCGCTCTCATCGCTGTAGCCTTTTGACAAAACAGAATTAAAGGTTGAACTTTTGCTTTATGAAGAGCTAACTTTCACCTGCCTCTGTTATTAGGCGAATATATTAGCCAGTTTCTAAGTGTGTGAATAGCCTTTCATGAAGCTCCTCTGCAGTGGAAGCCGATTGCAATCTTGCCCTGTTGCCTCCATTTCAACTGTGGTTTTTACCTTAGAGCTGTAGATTTGGTCAATCTTTCTAGATATTTAAAGGTCATGCCCATTGAATTTTGGATTGTGAACATGATACGCATAAATACGGGACTGTAGGTCAAGGATTTGCATGTCTCTAAAGTGTATGGAAATGTAAAATCCTGGGTTCTGATGAATATTGCCATTATCCCTATAAGACTGGGGCAGTGTGATGACATTCCGTTGATGTGAGGTTATGATGTCACAGTTGTGTGTGTGTATATATGCCTATTTTACAACAGCTCGAAGCATGGATTATCCAGTCAGATTTGGAACTATCTGTAATATTATATGAAGTCTTTTGCACTGATGTCCAATTAAATTATGGCATCCACTGAATTTTGTAACACATTTTGCATTACATAATTATGAGCAAATATCTTGATTATTTTGGTATATATATATATATATGTGTGTGTGTGTGTGTGTGTGTGTATGTAACCTTAAAATTAAACCTTTTGCTCAAATGGGCTTCTTATTTGGACAGCTGCTATCCCTCGTGCCTTCAAACTCTGTCTGAAACGAGCTGTCTGTCTTTCTTCCTGAAACAAGCTGTCTTTCTTTCTATAGGAAATGAGCCATCTGTCTCTCTGTCTGAAATGAGCTGTCTGTCTCCACTCTTTAAGCACCTCAGTTGAATGTCTGCTGATTAACAGTAAAAATACGTCACACAGACGTCTGGAGTGACAGGTCTATATATATCTGTGCTTGTTCTAGTTCAGAAATATAAGTTTCGTGTTTTGTGTAACATAAGAAATGAAAGAGTACAACTTTAACAGTGTTTACTCTAGAATGGGTTTGTTATGTTGTCTTGCTTGTTATATATTTTTTTATCATTGTTGTTTCCTCCTCTGTTGTTGTGTTACTCTCTCTCTTTTTTTGGCTTTGTCTTCTGTCCTTTCCTGTTTCTCTGGGTTGTTGTGCAGTCACACACAAACACACACACACACACACACACACACAGAATTAGAATGAATCCTCTTGTTTTCTGTGATTGATGGGGTTGTGCATGTGTCTCCATGTGTCAAGTGAATATTTTAGGGAAAAAACTGATCTGTTTTTTTTGTTGTTCTGGGAAATGTAAGTGAAACAAACACAATTAGGAATGTCAATTGATGCATAATTGAAAATATGCATAATATAATAATTATTTAATTATAAAAACCATCATATTAAAATGTCCCCAAATTTTAAAGGTAGTTGAAAGACATTACCTTATTGTGACAGAAAAGTAAAGCACTAAATATAGGAAAAGTGACTTCATTATGTTGTCAATATGCTGTTTTTATTTAGTAATTGCACATGTACTATGTTATAGTGTATGTATGTACATATATATGTTATAGCTTATAACTGGCCTTCAGTTGAGGTGCTGCAGTCGATCTATTTTCTTTCTATCTATAGTAGATTTAGGGGTTGTTCCACTGGATGTGTTTGCGTAATCAATCCATCTGCACTGTTTTATAATTGTTGGTCTGTGTACACATGTGCCAGATTGACGTTTTGCTGTTTGTTCAGAGCCTCCATTTACAATGTATTTTTCGAATCTTAAAGATAAAAGCAGTTTAACTTTGATAAACATTGTTTCAAGACCCCTGTGTTTAGTTTAACACACTAAATGGAAACTCTTTACAGTAATGTAATAATGTACTTATAAAAATTGTACATGAGCCAGGTATTGTGCTAATGTGATCAGATTCCACATAGATTCGGTTCTCTTGCTGAAAGGTCTGGTTAAATGACGTGGATCCTGCTGTGAAAACGTGTCATTCCCTTTAGAGATGAACAAGTGTAGACAAGCCTTTCACATGCTTTAGAATCCCATCTGTGCAGTTACACTTTGTAGGGAAACATTTAAACTAGCGAGACTGATTATCTTTGAGTGGCTAAAGCCAATTTCTATCAACCTCAGTGCTGTGGCTTTGTGTTCATATCGACGTTCCGTCAATATCAATATATCTGAATTTTCTAAACCCGCATTTTGCCTCCCGAACGCTCCTTTATTAAGATCACGGATTCAGATCTCGGATTCCTTTTGTTTTCCTTTTATTCAGCAGACTACACGGCTGCCTTTGTCCCTTTCTTCTCCTTGCCTCTGTTTTTTGTTTTTCACCTACCCAGGGGTTTTCTATCAGACCGAGGGATCAGACTTCCCATAATGCCAAGCGGCCGGGGGGTCAATACGCCCGCATTAGTCTTCACTGTCTTTCATCAGCCCTCCTCCCTGATCTGTGCGATAACAGAGAATAGTGGGTCGGGGGAGACTGCTCAGCAAGGTGTGTCTGTTGTCCGATGGCCCCCCATGGCCAAGCTCTTTAAATCCTCATTAGGATTTAACCAGGAGGAGATGCAGGGTTTAATGGATTAAACCTCATCACAGCTGTCTCGTGATTGGTGTTTGTCATGCACAAAATCAAACCAGGACAGTCACATGTTAACTGTTATTATGTTATCCGGCTCTTCCCGAGAGGATTGGATCATACAAAACATTGGTGTTTTAGTCTTTGGTAGTGATTTTGTTTCTAGCAACTTGCAGTGGAAGAGAGCTTGCAAAAGGCAGTTTCAGGGTAATAAAGACTTGGGTGTATGTGGTGATAAAATGCGACAAGCGAGTGAGTAAAACTTATTCACCTAAGTCAGTACATTAGCATTGTTTTGCATTTAGACCTAATTAGGGCATAATAAAGGAGATTAGCACAGTAGAGGCACTTCTAAACAGACTGAAATTCTTGTGATTGTCAGTATTGTTCAGATGGTCAGTTGAGGTCATTGGGGTGTAACTAACCAAAGTCAAAATGATAACTTGACTGCGTTTTTCAGTAATTATTCTGAATGTTGCGAAGCTGCTCTTTTAGGCAATTTTCCCAATAAGTAAAAAGTACCTTTCCACATGTAGCTCATGGTAAAAACTTTTTTTTTAAAGTTTTATTCTACATATATAATACAACAAATGTCAAGTCTATTAACTTTAAGTATCTTAATAGCATTTTTAAAATGTATTGTTTAAATATAGACATTTGTTATATTTAAAATGAAACAAAACATTGCACAAACATTGCACTTTTATTTGATGTGGTTTTCATTGTGAAAATGTTATTTTGATGTTTTAAAGATACTTTTAAAAAATTAAGTAGGTATTTTTACATTTCAAGAACAGGTCATTTTGGCTTTGTAAAATATATATCAATACTTAGAATAAAATGTAATTGTTTTTTAAAATTGCATTTAGATTTTTTGGTTAAATATATTACATTTATTTTTTAAATATAATTTTTTGTTATGTCTCTTTCACAATAATAGTTCTAACATTTTCATAATAGTTTTACAAAAAATAGTCATGAAAACTGAAGTATGTCAGTTTTCATGAAACTGTTTTCATCAAAAATTGTTAAACAAATTAAAATATCGACTTTAATCTTAAACATATTGCCCACTTGAGCAGCTTTAATGTACTAAGCAATTCTTTGTTAGTACTTTACATTTTATCTTACTACTTTTCTAGAGTAAGGAGTAGTTTGACTAGATCTGAACGGAGGAGAACAGCTAAAGCAAGCTAAAGTTTCAAAATAACTTCCCCAGCACTGCTGGCATTAAGTGAGAAATGTGTTTCTTTCAGGAGAAGTTTCAGCCGAGAAGACAACTATGCCCAGTTTAAATTGACAGTGATGAAGACCAGCTCGTATTACAGGTTCTAGATTGTTTGCAGGTCTGAGTTGGTGAGGATGTGGCTGTTGACCCACACAAGTCTCTGTGTTGTGTCTGTGGCTCTCGGCTCCCTCTTATCTTGTTTGGTGTCAAGCTGGTTTGTGGAGTGATGGGCCGAGCAGCAGGGGCTCATCGCAGACCTCCTGACTTCAGACCGTCCACCTTATCTGCTTGTTAAAGCACATATCAAATCTAACAAGAATTGTGCTGTGGAATATTTATGATTTGGCTCTCTGGCTATCGGGAAGAGTTTTCTGTAATGTGGTTGTTTAGGAGATCTTTGGGGGGTGATATCACTCTGAGATACAGGCCCCCCTCATAACAATCTTTGTGTCACTTCTCTTGTTATTGTTTCGAGTCTGAAAGGCTGATGGATGGTGCCAAGAGATGAGGTCGCGGATTTGCCTCGAGACGTTCCAGTCTCCAAACTTGGAAAACAAAGATGAAAAGATGCATCACAGTTGCTGATCTTCTCTTTTATTCTGTCTCTCCCAAATCTCCCATCATCATCGCTGATGACTAAACTAGATGACTAAAATCAGGACACTGACAGTGTAGCTACGCTAGTGAAAAAAATAGTCAATTAAGGGAACCGGTTCACCCGAAATAAACATACAGAAACTAAACACTAAAAATTCTGTTTGATTTACTTTACCTCAATGTTTCAATCTTTAATTTTTTAGACAGTTTAAAAAAAAAAGTGTCTTCAACATTTTGCTAAACTTCTGTTTCTTCCATTAAAAAAAGAAATTTGTTTGGCTTAAGTACAGTCTTGAGTTTTAGGATGAACTATTCTTTTAACAGCTAAATACCAGTCAAGGGTGGCTTCAATATGAAATAGCTTATGGTTTTATGAGCGGATAGGAGACTAGCTCGCTGTTCAGTTTCCAGTTACATAAATTACGACACTCGTGTGGCCGTCACGGCAGATGTTGCAGTTGCACTTCAGCAGAGGGTGTATCAGTGATGTCATCTGAAAGATCGATGGCAGAAAATGTGCAGCAGATTCTGGTACTCACAGGGAGGTTTGTTCACGCCAGCCCGGCTAAATGAACTGTGTCCTGTTGTAGCTTGAAAAATGCTTTGTGAGTTAGACACAGACAAAGAAACATTCCTGGGAACAAAATGAGTATAAAGATCAGAGGTTTGGTGTTGTTGAGTCTACATTTTGCGCTATTGAGTTAAGCTTTTAAAGCACAGGGCTCTTGCAGAAATTTGGGTCATTCTACAAATTGGGGGCATTTTCATTAGCATAAGTGCAAGTAATTATTTTAATAATGAGTAGCTAAAGCCAGCTTTTACTATGTGTGTCTGTGAATACACCACCAATTTTTTGGGCTGTCCCCAGCTTGGTTTATCAAACTTTTCCTTGCTGGGTTAGCAAAAATGCACATTTATGATTAAATATGTAAGTGTATATGTGTGTGTGTGTACATGTGTACACACACAACTAACACTTACATAGAAATGTAAGTGAAATGTATTTATTCTCATCTTCTCAGAATGGAAATGGTACCTGTCCATAGAATGAATAATTTTGTATATATACACAATAATGTATATTTAGATGCGGCATAGTTCACTCCATTACTCAGGTACAGCACACCACAGAGAACTACATGTGTAATATTGCATTCTCTCCCCTAACAATTTTGTGACTAGCTGATCAAAATGTTTACCTCAGACAGTCTTCAGAGGTTTCTGTCTTGTTGACGAGAAATCATTGAAAGAGACAGCTATAAAGATTTTTGGTTACAATATGTTCCAGCAAGGTTCTGTTTTGCTTCACTTAAAGCCCAAAATTGGTGCTCAAATCCCACCGCAGAGTTCAAACCCCCTTTAAGAGTCATTTTTTTAAAGAGGCACCTTGAATCTGTTGTATGTCTCTATGATTGGAACACCAGTTGCATTGATTTCATGTAATCACGGTTTCTTTTCTCTTGAATAAAAAACTATTGGACATGACATTTTAATGTGGAAAACCTCCCAAGTTTACACAATTGTATATATAAAAAATTTGGAATAATCTGGTGTTTAGTCTTGTGTTCGTGTGAGATTTCTTTCTATCGTAGCTCCTGAAGCATTCTAGGCCATCTGTGCCTCGTCTATGTATTCTGAGTGACTGACTGCATCCTGATATTTTTCAGACAGCCTCAGACACATTTTTAAACACACTCATTTTTTTAGCCAGGCAGCAGTGGGGGCTATTATGTCCTAAAGAGTCAAAATGCCTGTGATTTTAGCAAAACCTGGCCCAAAAGATCAACACCTCACATTTATACATCTAAAATAGTGTTACAAAATCCATTTCCAATGAACCTCATAAAGCAGAGGCTCCAAAGAGCTTTCTAGCTTTGTTCACACAACAAATACATTCTCCAAGAGTTTTAGGAAGACTTTATTTATCAACCAAAGGGAAAGCATTGTTAGTGAGAGTTTTTTTTTAGTTTAGGAGACTAAATTAGTGTGTCATTGAAAGATCAACTTTGCCTCAGATATTTCTCCTAAAATGAGTTTTAGGAGAAATATATATATTACAATTGTTGACACAAAAAACTATAAAATGATTGTGGATGGTAGTATTGAAATTATTGTTAATATTGTTAATTGGACAATTTGGTATCTTGGCAAATCTATGGACAGACATTGTTGATGCCTCTTCTGGAGATGTATTGTAACATTACCCAGAGTCTCCATTAACAATACTCTACATTTGATCTTGTTGTTGTAATTTTAAGTTAGTGAGACCCATTATCATGTTAAACCAGTAGGTATCAGTAAAAGGCTTCACCTAATACTAATGTTAACATTAATGTTAACATAACTTTTAAAACACAAAAATGAGACCTTAAATTTGAACATTACATTACCGTAGTACTGGTGTATTTTGCCCATTCAGCAGGTTTAGCTGGATAAGTTTCATGCAGTACATGATATCATCAGTTTCCACCAGGAGGGCTGAACAAACACATTTCATAAAATAAATTTTATATTTTTAACATGGTTAAGTATTGGGCATCTGGCACCAGATCTTTAACTGCACCTCTGCAATTTTCATGCTTGTCTGCAGATTTGACCATCACAATAAACAGCATGAGCAACAAATGCAGCATTTAATTATTTTAATACTTGTGTCTTTACTCTGAATTTTAATGTTAATTTGTCAGCCATTATATTCAGACAGTTTAGACATGTTATTTCTAAAGTATTTTCTTAATCTGTCACACTTCCTCTCTAAAGACATTCATAGAGTGAAGTCACAGTTATCACATTATCACCATCCCCGAAACACACACACATACGCACACACAAATACAGTGTGTCCCAAACCAAACAGTTTGGACAGATAACTAGACTGCATCTCTGTTGTACCATCTTGTTGGTCAAGAGACAACAGACGTGTTAACACAAATGCGCATTTCAATCTTCTTTCTCTACCAACATTTATCTGTTTATTCATTCTAACCTTGAAAGTTTTTGAAGGAGTCTCATATCTAAAGGATTTTTGAAAGGATCCCTAACCTCTCTGTGTCTGTTTCAAAAGTAGTTTCTGTTTTTTCCTAAAGTTTCAGGACTGTGTTTGTCAAATACTTCTTCAGAAAAGTTTGGAGCACATTCAGAGAGATTTAAGCCAGTATTAGATTTTACTGCTTCTCTACTATTCAGTTACCCTAATTGTTTGTGACATATTTACATATTTTGAAGAAAATGTAAGTGCTTGCCTATGCAGAAATCAGTTTCCTGATTCTATGGTCTTGGGGGTGGTTGCCAGGATGTTACTATGTGGTTGCTAAGGTATTCTGATTTTTTTTTTCTGATTAAGGTATTCTGGTTTCCAAATCTTTGCTATGTGGTTGCTAAATGGTTGCGCACTGGCTCAGGTCTGAATGGCTCACTTTTAAATGTCTATGGCATTCTGGTCTCTGGATATGGCTCGAGTCCCTCCTTCACTATATAAGGATTAGTAAAAGTGATGCCTGCCTTAGCAAACACCACAAATTATTTTACCATGCATGTGGTTTTCAGAACTTTACTGCATTCTGTTTTATATTTAAAGCATCTATAAGTCACCATGTGTGCGGAAACTTAGTTTTCCATTTGAGTTTAGCCTGGACAAAAACCCAGTCAAGTCAAATGCAGTACAGTGTGGATAGTAATGCTTGTCTGATCAGACAGAAGCAGTTTATTTGGATATCAGATCGTCATGGACCATTAAGAGTGTGCAGAATCATAATTCCTCCAGTCCAACATATCTCTGTTAATGCCAACAATCTCTCTTCCCTGTGCCTATGATTTCTTGTGTAGTTAAATCAGAATTTAAACACTAAGCACTAATTTCTGCCAGTGAGACGCTTTAACAGAAGCGGACAGATCCAAGGGTGGAATCGTCTTGCAGTATATCTCGCTAATGAACACTTACTGTATGTGGACTGAAAACCACACAGCATAAGTGTCTTAAGGTTTTTTTTTATTCCAGGTTGTCCTTGTGTTCTAGGGTCCCCGTGAGGGTTTTCAGATCTGAAACAGTGTGTGAAAACCATACGCTGGTGGCGCAGTTGATGCTCCCTCAATAGGCGACTATAAAGGAAGAATTCATGACCTTGGTGCGGCCCATTGTGCTTAATTAAGTGTAAAGGTTGATTTACATGTGCGAGACTGTGGAGGAGTTGGCGTGGATGTTGTCGGCCTAGCATGTGACACTTAACGGCATTGAAAAACACAAAGACGTTGCTAACGTATAGTTGCTCCTTATCTAATAGCTAGACGTGACAATTGTCAGTCGTCAGTGGCGCTAATAACTATCATTTTTTTGTCACCAAAAATCACACAGAGGCAGGAATTTCTGATGTTTGTGAAGATAATTACATGATATAGGTAATTTTTTCAGAACGTAACTAGCATTGCGTACAGTATGCTAACGATTTTATCGTTTCAGGCTGTACAAAACTGATTTTTCCATTATGATTTTTTTCCATTTGATTCATTTATTATTTTATGTCCATTATGTCGGAGACCACAATATGATACTGTACAGAGTTACGTTAAGTCAGGAGCTGCACTGTATGCAAATAAGGACAAAATAGAAGCCAAGATTTTATTTACAAAAGACTTGTCTTAACAATGAAAGCACCAGCAGGGTGTATTTCATACATTTACCCCCAGCTAAATGACATGGTGTTTTTTTTTAACCAGCATGTACCTATATCAAAGATTCTCCTGATAGCCCTCCTGCTGTTGCTATGGAAGAAAAACATGCAAATGAATTAGGGCAAATAGTGGTGCTGAATACCAATGAGCCCAGGAGCCAATAGCTGAGCAACGGTTTAATGTTTCATGCTTTTTTCCTAAACTACTGAGTTATTCTACAATCTCTGAGTTTGATGTAGCATGCGCTAAGGTCTAATGATGCGTCAGGGCAACATGACTGGTCAGTAACAGTAGCCTTATCGTGAAACAATGTCTGCAATACTCTCTTTCTGCTCTCAACTGCATGCTGTTTTTGAAGCTCGATATCCGGATTAATAACAGGTTTAAATATAGACAGTAGAAATTTGCCTAGTTAATAAAGTCATAATGCTGGGATTTTGCTACGGAATGTCGGCGATATTTGCATGGACCAATGCTGAGGGTTGCGTCCTTTATCACGGCTTATGGAGCTTCAATAAAAACGCATTTTTTTCCGGGCAAATCCCATTCAGCCCACAAGCTTCTCCCCCGTCGTAGATATTTGCATTGCCCTGTTGTCATCCCCCGGTGAGACCTGACTTCTAAAGACAACATACCCTTATAAAGGATATTGCCAGATTACCGCGGCAGCTCAGCAAGAGGACGAGTTTTCTCGTTGGTGTTTCTTCCTTCTGTAGATTCCTTCAGTATTCGTACAGGCAGGGAACAAGAAAGTGTCAAAAAATTGCAGGTATCAAGCTGTGTCTCCAGTGGCCGCAAGCTGATTCAGGGTATTATGGGTCCCTTTCCTGCTCTAAAACCCCCAGTAAGCAACATCGTCAACCACAAGTGTGTAATAATACCAGCCAGCTTTGAAAATGCCAGCTCATTTACAAACAGCTGTAGCCATTGACAGGATAAAGCACAGTCCAAACTACATTACCAGGGGTTGGCAAGCATGATGAGGTCCTTCTCTCAGTTCTCAGTGGGACAGTGTGCAGTGTCAGGCTTGAATAACCATATTAAAACTCTTTGCTGTCAGCCCAGTGGTCGTCCCCTAAGACCATCAAAGCAGTTTCCCAGCTCACCTCAACTTTATTACAAATACCAAAACCTCTGCTTTATATTATCCTACACGAGAAGTGAGAGGGACTCTTCCGTGGGCTGTTTTCTTGAGTCTGGTAATATTTCTTTATTAGGTCGCACAGTGACATGAGTCATCTGTTTGTCATCCGGCTCCTCAGCGGTCCGAGTGAGGGGGCTTGCGGTGGGGACCGTGATGGTGATCTTTATCACTCGTCGTTGTGTTCATTAGCCCGCTGCACTGACACTCATATCCTGGCAGATGGTCACTTTCCGATTGATTTGCCACGTTCGGGAGATTAAAATATTATGGGTCCAAAGAGACCGGCCACCGTGCTCGTCAAATTAGCATTTTTGCCTGGCTGTTGCTCACGGAATGGGTCAATGTCACCCCAAAGGTGATGACGGAATTAGAGGAGGATCATGGGAATTGGGCGGCAGAGATGGACGTGACTTAACGGTACAGGGAAAGCCGATCCTGATGTTTCCACTAGGGATGCTGGGAAAAAAAGACTGCAGGCTTACAACAGTGCTTACTATATAGTAGTCATATAGTCATATGACATATATAGTCATAAAAAACATCAAGCTGAGTGTTTTAAATAAGCGTGTAATAAGATCAAAATCAAGTTCATACCTTTTATTTGATTGGCCAAGCTGCATTCCAATACAAGTAATAGCACTTTCTAAAGAACTGGATTCAAAAAGCAGCCTACAAACAGCTTGTTTTTTTTAAATGTAGTGTAATAAGATTCATTATCAAAACCTCTTTGCCCCGACATCAGACATCATCTTGTGTAATTAAAAACATATGTATCGTTTTACTGCAACGAATCTCAGAGGTACAAAAGCACCTTGTATGTATAAAAACATTTACAAGGTAACAGAACTCGACAAGGTTAAATGGGAGGTGTATTTGAGCCCTGATTAAAAGGCTCTCCCACCAGTCGCAAGGAGCAGATCTGGGGAGTCATGTACAGCAGCGCAACTGATAAGGCAGGGCTCTGAAAGCACTCCATTGTGTGTCGACGTGGGGCTTGTTCGCCCGAGTTCAGAGTTGGCTACCTATCTACCTGAAAGGAATTGAAAAGCGACCCTGGTGGTGACTGACCAGAATGACTGATAAGTCTCAGGGGGAGATTATAGCGATTATGGCACTGCTGGCGAGGTTGCCATGGCGATGAAATTGAGCATTCTCTTTAATATATTATTTACTGCCTCCGTTTCTGGCCCACGTCATTTAATCAGGAGAGAGCAGGAGACCCATTCACTTTTAAAAGCATTGCTTCATGTACAGGAGCAACAGCCTCTGTTCCTCACATTACAAAATACTGATGTGAGAAAAGGTCGAGCATATGTATATATTATCACACTTATAGATCACTACAAATTATTCTGTCCATCTCACATACAAATCTCAGTCAGAGTTAATACCACAAATATTTAGAAATGGCCATAATATTCTGAAAATAAATTTGAACTTAAAATGCTTATTAAAAACAGATTGGGATTGCATTGTGGCAACTTAAAGGTGACATTTCTGTGCACTTTGTATCACCAAAGGGACATGGAAAAATAATAACTGTTTCAAACTAGTTTTTTAAACATTCCCACTTTGTGTGCTTTTGGTCAGTTAAACAGATAGTCCTGCCCCAAAGTCACGATATTGGTTGAGCAATGTCACTGTGTTATTTTTTCTGGTGAGAAAAGTGATTTAATAGAGGCACAATGTTTACACTTTTTGAGTTGTCTCTGCATGAGATAAGAGGAAGTAGTTTAACATTAGAAAAAAACACAATTCATTTTAAATCATTGCTGTATAAATAGTTAATTGACATTTCAAGACATTTGAAAACATTCAGTACATTTCAAACTGACAAATGTTGGTCAAAACCATTGCAGTAAAACAGCTGACCCATCCCTCTGGTCATGTTACACAAGACTGAACGTGTCAAGGTCAAGTAGTTAGTGAACATCACTAAAGCTTCAATAGGGGAAACATTGGGTCATTGAGGTGCAAATGTCTTTCAAATGGACTTTGTACTTCCTGTGGTCTGACCACGACTGCTCAGTGACCCGAACCAGCCGAAACCAGAGCAGAAATTATATAAATGCTCAGTTTTGAGACAAAAGAGGCAGTGAATCCTTGGCTTTATTGAGATAATAAAGGAAATTAAGCAAGAAATGAGAATCTGCTGTCTGCAGAATCTGCAAATCTCCCCGTGCAGCCCCAATAAGTATAAAGAGTCTTATTCCCTTGAGAAATTTGTATTCGGTTCACAAATGTTACTACGTACTAATCTAAATGAGTTTCCTTCTGACCTGATGTTGTTTGCTACTCTTTAAGTAGCAAAAATGCAAATTTTGGCTTCTTTTGTGTTGTCACTATACGTTTCTGCTCCTGCATACAAAGTCTTTTTAAAGGTTATGAGCGCTAGTTTAAAGTTACCTCCAATAACACTATATTTTTAGATTTCTTTACGAGCTTCCTTTCAACAGTTGCCAGCATGATGCTTTTAGCTGTTGTGGGTGATCGTAGGGTGATGGTTGCTAGGATGATTTTGGTGGTTGCTAGGTGTTTACTTAATAACCCAGGTCAAAAAAGCCCACCCCCACCCCCCAAAGATATTCTGTTCCCTAGATTTGGCTCACATTCTGTCTTCAGTGTATGTCTATTGGATTTTTGGATTTGCCAGTTTTATTGTTTGCCTAGAAAAGTAGTCACTTGATTTGAGGTATCTTTCATGTCTGGACTGTAATGCAGCAAAGTGTAAAACGTAGGCTTAGGGGTTTGTTTAAATTACTGTGTTTGGTCATTGTGTATCTCTGCCTTAGTACCATCTTGTCATTTTATAAGACTAAACCTAAAAGATTTGTTAAAAAAAATCTCTTACAGTTTCACGTGGTGTGTAGTTCCTCTTATACTCGCTGTTCTGTCAATTCTCTCGAGAATTCCCCTACGTAATTAATCAGGTCATGAAAGGTATATTTATCTACTACATTTGAATGATTATTGGCCTTTAGACTTTAGCTGATGGTTTAATAGACTGTTTGTTTGGGGCATTTGTCTTACACATCAAGAGTAATGTGTCCTATTTCCTGCACAAAAAAAATCACTACGGTGGCTCGTTAGTTCACCATAAAGTAAACATATGCTCGATCATAATCATCTTATACAGCAATAGGCACCATCTTTAATGTCATTTAATACGTTACCTTTTGCACCCATTTGGTTGACATGCCATTTTCACTTAATTACTAGAAAAGTATGTTTTTTTCCCCTTCCCTTGTATTTGAGGTGATTCGATTTAAAAGTCTGTCCTTTTTCTCTCTCCTGTATAGATTTGACTCTGTCCTGTAATATCAATCCATAGCAGTGTGAGTCAGCAGTGACTCGCGGCCCAATCAATTGTCCTGCTTTTGGAAAGCCGTTTATGAAACAGTCTCTAGCAGACTATGTGAAACACTGCGGGTGTTTCAGGGGCTCCGGAGAGGAGAGCGCATTTTTAATGTGATTCCCAGATGAAGTATTGCGTGTTGTAAGCTTGGCGTGCTAGGCCACAGAAACACGTCGAAGTTTCTCATTAATGTCCCCTCCACGCCCTCAACATGCTCTGGTTTCCTGGTGTTCTGGTGAAATGAAAGAATAGAGTGTGGTCGAGAAGATCAAACCTTCTGCTGTGTGGTGGGACCACAGCTCAGAGAAATGCGAGGGTTTCAGCTGAGCTGGCTGGATGAGGAGGGTGGGGGTGGGTGGTTGGTTGGATTTCGCCGTGCTATTCCTGTTTGGTTGGAGTCAAAAGGGAAAGGGCAGAGTAAGATAATGCAGCCCGGGCTGACGGACACCGCCGCAGCCCCATTGATCTGTTCAAACACCATTGTGACCTCACGATCGAGTCGCATTAGAGTACAGTGGAATGTAGGCCAGTGGAAAAGGGCCAATGATTTTAAATGGTAAAGCAATCGAGCGAAAAGACCAGATCAGGGCACAGAGTAAGTCACGCTAAAACTTAAACTTAACCCCATCATTTTTATCAATGTACTTATCCATGAATATCCATGATCTCTGTTCAGGCTAATGTTGGACTATGTTTCAAAATAAAGCAATAAGATGTGATTATTTTTTAATAGCTAAAGGATGCTTTAATGCTGTAGAGGAGTAACTTTGAAGGGTTTGAATTTAGAAACGTGTCTTAAAGAGTTTTGCTAGTTAATTTTTGAAGGTCTCCATGACAAAACCTGCTCAGAAAAGTTTTACATACATTTACATCTGTAAATTCATTCCGTCCCTCAAAATTGCCATGAAATGGAAGTTGTCCACCCTCGTGCTGAGGCATGTCTTCAAAAGAAAAGATGTTGTTTTGACGGGGAGGTTTATGTTTTTAATTACAGATTACAAGGGCACATGATTTGAGAAAAATAATGATGCATGGATAAATCATATATAATAAACACTGCAATATCTCATAAAAAAACTAGAATAGTACATTTTGATTTAATTGTGACTTTAACTGTGGTAAAATCACTGTAAGGATCAAGTAACTTCAAGAAAATTACTGCTTTTATAAAACAAAATTTGAATATGCAATAGTTTTGTAGGCAGTTAATGGTTGCAGCTTGGTGCATTAATATATTGAATGTACAGTCATAATTGTGCATATATTTTTAGTTTACAACAGCTACAAACACGACTCATCCAATCGGAATTCAGAGGCGGAACAATCAGTTTTTTATCTGTATTTTATCTAATTTTACCTTTCATTGTCGGTTTTACCATGTCAAAGTGATTTTTGGTCAATATCACCACGTCACATTGAATGTTAAGTAGCCCGCGCTACAAAATACATCATTTAGACATCGGCACCTGACATCATTCCAAACTTTTAGCTGTTTTGTTTCTAATGGTCAGAGGAATAGCTAAAGATTTGAAAAAGCCCTACAATAATTCTCCTGGTTCAACAACCCAAGATTTGATTTCCACTGAATGGACTTTTTAAAGTCATTTGAATCCATTTTGCTGTCAGTGTCTTAGAGAAATGTCAGCATGTCAAACTCAGAGGGGAAATGCAGTGGATGAAACGCACCGTGACTGAGTTCTGACTGAATAATTACAGGAGAAGCTTCTCAGCAGACAGATTATTTTCCTCTTCATTTGAAAACATGAATCAACACGATGCAAAGCTGAAATGTTGACTTCATAAATCCACTTACCTGCCTGAATAAATCAATCCAATAGACTGATTTAAGATGGATTTTTACTTAATTTGGACACATTTATACACATTGCTGAAGGACATATAGATTAAACAGCAGTTTTCCTCTCAGTTTATGAATATGTCTATTAAATAATGTATTATTTTAATAAAACACACATTAACAGAATTTACACGTGTGCAGATGTAGCAAGCAAATCAAAAATGATGCACTGAAAATGTGTCAGAAATGTAGTTTGTGATATTTATGTTTTTGGTGTTTGTATGGAGATGTAAAAAATGAATTATTTCAAATGCAAATTGGATTTGTGTGGTTAGTTTATTTTTTCACATACACCTTGCCAGATGGATAGATGTAGTTTTCAGTTATAGCATATAATTGATCATTTTCCCAGTACTTTGCGCATCTATGTTTTGCCTGTGAGATTAATTTCTAAATATAGAGGTGTATTTAGGATCTGGCCTCTTTGGCTGAGAGTGTATTTTTTGTTTGACATTACAGTGATGAAGGAAATGCCCTTTACATGTTCTGAGCACAGTCCCACATTTCACTCTGTGCACAGACATTTGATGCTCTGCACATTAGCAGAACACAGCTAAAGTATTGATTTTTTTCACAGACTGTCTCTTTTTGTCTGGTTTCTTCCATGTCTTTATATAACAGAGTGAAACACTTTTGTCAGTATTTTTTTAACTCTACATAGATTGTTAGCTACATGCAACCTTCTCACGTAACTCGATTTCAGTTCATAAATAATTACATTATTCATGTTTTATTGATTTCATTTAGTTTTTTGGTAAACTGAATATGTGAGTTTGCTTTTACTAGTATTAGACCCCCTACAAAATATTAAACTGAGACAGATTTTGAAGTATTGCGAAGATTACAAGCACAGTAGCTTCGTTTGGTTTAATTTGTGTGAAATCTACAATGTACATATAGACGTACATATGTATAGATCGTGGATTTATGTACATGAAAATGAAGCACATTTTTCCTTTCATATTCTGATTACTGATTTTCTAAGCTGATTTTTCATATTCTAAGCTGATTTCTGCTGTCAGTTCTTGCTGTCTAATAATAGCTTGATGTTAGTGTGTTTTGTTTTGGTTTGTTGAATGCATCATCTGCTGGTTCAGTAGATCTCTGCCCTTTTCAGGATGATTAACTAAACCCAATTGAATGTAATTATCACAAACTTATGACAGTAATTAGTGATCAAGGCCAATCTGTTTTGTCTAAACATAAATTTAAAGCATTTATAACAGATACTGCAATCATGCATTAATACCTTAAAATTATGGTCTTACATTACATACTAAAAAGTACTTAAATGTCTTAAAAACAATGCAAAAAACCCTAATAATCTTTAAAATATTTTTAATGCAGAAAAACAGTGTATTTGGTCTAAAGTGTCTCTCTCTTTTTCAGGGTTTAGCCGGGCAGCCATGCCATTTGGCCTGGTGAGGCGTGAGCTGTCTTGCGAGGGTTACCCCATTGACCTGCGCTGTCCAGGAAGTGATGTCATCATGATCGAGACTGCTAATTACGGCCGCACGGACGACAAGATCTGCGACGCTGACCCTTTTCAAATGGAGAACATCAACTGCTATCTCCCTGATGCCTTCAAGATCATGTCTCAAAGGCAGGTTCCGTCCAAGCGTGTTCAGTGTGTTAAAACTGTCACATTTGCCCTTCCCTTTCCCAAACTCTCTCTTCAAACTGCATCTCCTCTCTCATTTGCTCCTCTCTGATTAAACGGCACATGAATACAAGCATCTTTAGTGCCATACACAGAGAATATTTCCCTGCACCATCTGAACGACCAAACCAAACAAACCCGAGCACGCGCACATCCTCTTCCCTTTTGATATTTAGACTCTGTCGTGCATCTGGAGGCTTGTGCTATGAAACAGGAAGTGATGCGTGAGCCGAGCTTTGATGCATTCTGCTGCCGGGATTGGCGTACAGTTCCGTTCAGCTTATTATGAGAACTGCGCGGATCGTAGGGAAATAGGTCTGAAAGTGTGGCGTCTCAATTAGTCCATTCAGCTGCAGGCAATTAGGCATCTCAAGTGGGTGCTAATCTACACAGGAACCCTAGACTGGGATTTGTGTCCTCAGGTCTGCACAAATCCAGATGTGAAAATGCATTGTTGTGCACTTTTCGTCTTGTTAGTTTTCTGGTCAAATAATGAATCACCAAAGGCTTCACAATCTTTCATTGCCACAGTTGCATTAATAATAGATTAGAGCCCTCATTCAACACTACTTTGTTTCGTGGAAAACTTTAATTTTTTTATTATTGATTTATGTGGAGGGTTTATATAGAATGAATTGATGTAAATGCCTTGCGTTGTGTCCCGTGAGTTTGTGTTGAAACCTATTAGGTGTTTAATAATGTGGATTTATACAAGAGTTTGAACAGCCAGAAGGACTTTCTTGCATTTTGCCTCTATGTGTGCTGAGGCACACATAGAGGCAAACCTTTTTACACACCTGAGAGTTCTAGCTGAAAGCAGTTTCCTCGTATTTTACTCGTGGTTAATGCCTGCTGACGTTTACTTTCAGATCCTGGTTGTAAGTAACAAAGCTATTGGACAAAGAATCAGGAACAGAATTAGAATGTGTTGCAGGTCAGATTCAAACCTGCTTCTCCCACACGAGCACCACAGCTCAACATAACATTAATGAGTACTTTAACCACTGCACCACTGTACCATTATCCCTCAAAGCATGTTTATTTTGACTAATAACCTTATTGAGCACAGCTATGTTTCAAAATATTATTCAAGTGCCCTGCGTCCGTCCCTTAGCAACAAATCCGGAACAAATCTAAGCCAACTTTTTTTGCAGAATTTCTCATGCTCCTATCGTCCTTGCTCTGCTAAGTACCCTGCTTTGGGGAACACATGGGAATGGCCGCAGAGCTGTACAGGGGAAATTTGTTCTGTATTCACACCATTAATATCCGTGACAGAGGCGTCCGCATGGCTCTCAGTAGACCAGCGTAAGCACACAGCCATGCACGCCGCTCTCATTGTACATATGGTATTAGTGAATACTTCAAGCGTTGCAGATTAAGCTTTCATAAGTCACCGTAAATACAGGCTTTCAGAAACAACAGCTACACCTGTTTAAAAATTCAGCGCTTTGGGAATTTTGTTGGCCTGGTAATAAAGTATTAAATAATGCCCATGATGCCCGATTTAATTAGATATGTGAGGTTTGGGTTGCTCGCTTCTGGAGCGAAGAGAGGAAATATGGTTTAATTCAGAACAGACAGTAAAACTGGTTTAAGTTTTCATACAAACACTACCAACATCATAGTTCCGATTTCAGCTGCACTTTCTAATAATGGTTTAAATGTGAAATGTGTATGTTGGTGTGTTTTGGTCTGAATGAATTGGAATTGAATGATTTAAATGATCGTCTGCTGGTTCAGTAGATCTCTGCCCTTTTCAATGAGTGATTAACCCGGCCAAGTTTAATGTGATTATCAAGCATATGACAGTAATTAGTGATCAAAGCTAATTTGTTTCTACTCAGACAACAAGAGGCTATGTGACTGCATGTGACATCAGTGTACGATCAGCCCACAACTTCCGTAATATCACTAATTCCTGATCAATTTCATAATCAGATTTATTGAATTTGGAGTCAAGCTTTGTATGAATCATTTCATTCTCTTTTGATGTTGAGACTTTAGCTTTGATGTTATTGCCACAAAAATACAAATAGTGCGCACTGCGTTAGAAGTGATTTGTGATATATGTGCTTTAATATACTTTATATGTTGTTTCTTGTCTTGATCAATCAAGAACATCACTGAATATATCATTAATTGTCCAATCAAAGCAGTTTTTTGGCTTTGATGATATTTGTTCTTAATCTTCAAATAATATGGAAATTTACATATAAAACATGATTGTTTAACTGCTAAAATGTTCTCTTATTTTTTAGCTCAAACTTAAACAGAATATGAGAAAAAATGATTTGCCTTAAAACTGCAGCTAATTAGATGCTTTTAACATTTGCATTATTGCTTCATGTTATGACAAAGATCATCAAGGCTTTTCTGGCCACCCAGAGGAAATTTATAATGCTTGGAGGTTGGTCTTTGATAGCTCACTTATGTTTCATTAAAATACCAACTTTGTGTCACATGTTTCTTCTAAAATTAATTAGGAGGAATAAAGACACATGAAATGGTTGTTGACATAATGTAAAATTACAAAGCAATAAAATGAATGTGCATAGCATAGCTTTAGCATAAGATTAATATGGAGAATTTAATGAGAAATGTTGGCGTCTATATTAAAATCCCTGACTTTGGTTTCTTTGGACATGGATAAGCTCTCGATGTGATATGACTAGTGTCTTTGTCTCAGGAGAAAAATTTGAACAGTAGGAGACTTGAGCAAAAGTCTCCATCTGCTCTCCATTTAATCCCATTGCTGTCCGGGAGAAGATCTCATTTCTTTTAATCATCTCTTGTCAATACACCATCCCACAGATAAGTGAAGAGCAGATCACCTCCCTGAAACTTCCTCCGACTTACCGCACTATTGTTTTCATTTAATGAGTGAGATTTCTGCTACAAATGTTGTCACATCCGGAGAGCAGGAGTTCAGCGAGTGTGCGGTGTTTGCGAGGGAGCCATCAGTCTAATGCGGGGCGTCCTGTGAAAGCACTTCATGTGTGAGTGTGGTGTGAAGAGCGAGCACCAACTGTCGGCTAACAGGAACATTATGAGAATGAGAATTTAGCATACAGTGACCCCCCCAAAAACTATTCATACCATTCATAACACTTTTTAAAAAGTTTGAGTGACTGAGTGGCAGTAATTAAACAGAAATATGGCACATGCAATCCACAAGAAAAGTTTTGAAAATAGCGTTTGCTACATTTTAAATGGTAAAACAATTGACGTAATGTTCAAAGTGAAAACAAAAAAGTATCAAAATGTGCTTCAACATCTAAGTTAACTGGCTTTATAAGTCACAATTAGTAGCTAATAAAGCTAAATAAATAAGACTGCATGAGGTTTGACCAGCAAAAAAATCATATGCAAGCATTAGTTTGGCTAAAAAATCTGCTTTTATAGTAGGAGATGGTTTACAGTGTAGTTAGTGATGTGGTTACATCATTTGCTTGGACACCTGTGTGAACTTAAACAGGAAAGGACTTTATACATCCACTAAAGATGGGTCTACCTTTTTAATAACTAATGCAATGGCATTCAGACATATTGGCATTAAGTGTGATATATTCATAATACTCTAATAATAATAATTTTTCACACTATAGTATCACACTTAAATTTCAGACGTGATACTAACTTGTAGCACAATCATTTGTATATTTTCAGGTAAATACTTAAGATAGAACAACTGGATTTGTGTTAAAGATAAAATTATTCAATAAAATTATTTTGATCAGAGTCAAAAATGCTTATCATTTGATCAGCTGGTTTCCAGAACACATTATGAAAAAAGCACACAATTCGATCTGTTTTGTATGAAGGCAATTTCTCAAAGCACTTTATCAGTCGTGTTTGACATTATTTTGACTGCAGGTTATTTGTTAATTTTTTTCTTCTTTTAAGGTAATTTGTGGTCATAATTTATTCACATGGCACATTATGTAAATGAACAGCGCAGTGTGACTGAATGAAATATGAATCAGGCACAGTCTCACTATTATCCAACTACAAATTACCAAACAGCCAATCGCCACATTACAGCTTTGGCTTTGGCCGTGTGTTATAATTTTAGATCCATTATTCATTTATATGGGTAAACATGCTGATATTCTCATCTTTTAGCATGTACAGGGGCTCGTTAATAAAGAAACTCCCACGTGAGGGTGTTTTTTCACTAAAGTGTGTGTCTATGTATAAATCGTCATCTTCAAATACAGCCGGTGGGAATTCACAGCTGTGGACTGAAACTTGCTCTGTTTTGTGAGCTACTCCATGTTCACCCAAAAAAGTCTCTGTTTGTATATTAGCAAGTAGAATGGAAGACAAATGAATTGTCAGATTTACATGCTGAGGTAAAGAGAAATAACTGCAAAGAGGAGCTGCCCTAAGGCCAGGGCAGAAAAACTCCAGCAGACTAATTCAGCCCCCTGCACTGCACAAACACTAAAGCAAGCTCTTAATTCTCGAACTCAAGTCCTTCAGGTTCCGTTTGCAGATTCCTGTATCTCGATTAGGATTGTGAACTCTTTTTGTACTCTCAGAAACTGCAGGATGATGCAGATTTTCCAATGTAGATCTTTGAGTGCGATTAAGTGTGGATGGAAATTGTCCTTGACCAGACATGAAAGAACAACTCTAAAAGTATAAAGTTTTATGTTTTCTTCAGAAAATGTGAGTAGTGCTTTGTGAGTGCTGCTTGCTTATGCCGAAGTTTTCTCTGTTTTGCTGGGGTTTTGTGGTTGGTTGCTTAATACAGTCTGTAAAATATTCTGGTCTTTATATATATGGCCTGGGTCCTTCCTTTAATCAATATTTTTGTTTTCTTTTTTAAAACCCATTTTATCATCTGCCAAGGCAAATGTAAGTCTGATTACTTAGAAAAGTAATGCCATCTCTTTACCAGACACAATCTGAGTGATCATATTGTATGATCACTCACATCTGTAGATCAAATGGTACGGAACCAGCCAAAGTTCAATAAGGGTTACAAGTTCAAATCCCTTAACCTAAGTAATAGCAATAGTAATAGTAAAGTTTCTTGAAGGTTCTTTGTAGTTCCTGAGCTTCTATTTAAAAATGTGTATTGATTGATTTCTGGGTTTTTTGAAGCACCACTACATAGTTTGTTTTCCAGAGAACGAAATATTTCTCTGATGACATCAGACGATTTTGGTTTGCAAAATCATTTTTTAGTTGTAGTTGAAGCTCTTTATTTTGAAGAGTGATCGAGCAACCGTATGTGTCCGTTGAGCTTAGCAGGTTCAGACACAGACAGATTGATGGGCGGTATCGCTGCTACTTCGCTAACTTTTCCCATCCTGCACACCGCGTGTCTGTAAGCCATGAGATCATTCTTCTTTATCTTTTATTGATGTGCTTAATTTTAGTTCCTTGGGCCCACATAAACCGCCTTCTGCATGACTTCCTGTTAAACAGGCAGTGGAGGGACGCGCAGTTCAGTCAGTGAAATGGCGATACAGGGAAAGTGAATCCATCATGGGCACAATGAGCGTGGCCTCAGGGGGGATTCACAGAGATGTATAACTCATGTTCTGGCAGGTATGAATGTTCATAGATGAGGTTGTTTATCTTCGTCGTTGAGTTGAAAAAGGCCACTCTGGCATCTATTCGCTTGGCTAATTCTCAGCTTCTTTCATGTAGTTTCTGCTCTGGGTTGTCGTCGGGTCATCCGTCAGCTCTCCACATATCTGCGATGGAACGGTCACTCTTGGTTTGACAGAAAATGTCTGACTGTTTAAAAAACGTTCTGGCTTTATAACAAGTTAAGCTCCAAAATCAATCATTTCTGTGGCATAATGTTACCAGAGAAGTAGGATATTTCTTTACTTATATTCTCAGTTAATTTTTTGAAACAAACGTTACAGTGAACTTGGCCTGTTTTGTAAAAGCAGTTAAAGTGTGGAGCTTGTGCTGTTGCTTATTTAAATTCAGCAAAACAATGTTTATTATTTGAACTGTACATATGTCTAAATTTGTCATTTTAGTGGTGGGGCAACTTTTTTAGGTGGAAGACTGGATGAATATGTGTTACTTATGTATGCAGTGTTTTACTGATGGCTGTGTGGCTTCTCTTTCTGGTGTCCTTGTACTTCACCAGTATAGGGTCCTCATGATAACTAAAATCGTATTGTTGCATTGTATATAACAGGATCAGTAAGCAATCTTATGGCTGTACTTTTAGTGTATATTTGTATTGCATTACATTTATTCCATGGCCTTGGTTACCCTTATTAACTTAACTTAATTTGATTAACATAATCAAAAACTAAGGGACTATGTCCAAATTATTGTCTGTGATATTTTTGCCGCAAATGCTCTTGGTGTTGAAAACAATACAGTACAGGCAATGACAAATAACTATAATTCTAACCATCTAGAAAGTAAAAAAAAAAATCTGAACACAACTGTGGAACAAGTCAAAATTGCTTTTCACTGTAATCAACATTTGGCCACAAATGTCGTCGATTGAACTTATTCTGAACCGGAAAATTCCTTTAAACTGAATTGTTTGCTTTGGTGCTTGGCTCAGACAATCTCATTCTGTCTCTCGCTCTCTCTCTCTGTGCAGGTGTAACAACAGAACGCAGTGCATTGTCATCACAGGCCCAGATGTTTTTCCTGACCCCTGCCCAGGAACCTATAAGTACCTTGAAGTCCAGTATGAATGTGTTCCCTACAGTAAGTATCAAGCATTTTAATCAATTTCTATAATTAAGACAAAAAATCCATTTTCATTCTGTGTGCCTTTAAATGTCTTTCTCTCAGGACCCAGTTCTTGTCCTATAATAATGCAGTGTCAAAAGAAAGTATCGACGTTCTTGGATTTCTGTTTTCACATTTTAATGTTTTACATTATTGAATAACAGTGGACTTATTTTGGCTTTCTTCCACCGATCAACAGAAAAAGATTCAGCCACACTTTATATTGTCTTTAAATACTATGTACTTACATAAGAAAAAAGCATGACATACATTGTACATGTTGTTCTGGGTAGGTTTAGGGTTAAAGGTGAGTTTAGGGTCAGGATTGTAATTATATTACATATAATATAATTGAAAATATAATTGAATAACTGTAAATATAAGTACAATTTAACAACATGTATGTACGCAGTAGTTACGCTATAAAGTTTTTCTTATTAAAGTACACTGTAGTTAAAGACACTTAATATGAAGTGGGACCAAAGATTTATTAACGCCAGATTGAAAACAGATTTTATAAGCATGTTCCTCCATTTAATATGACACAACTAAATAGGTGTAGAAGTAGACACATCAATGATTTAGAAGTCACATAAATAGTTCAAAGGTGTTCCTATAGCCTAACTAGTATGCATGGTGCTATCAGCAGAAAGGTTACAGATTCAATTCTCATTAGTGTGTCTGGCAAATGCATGAATTTGTTTTTTGGTCTTTTCTTCCCTATGGGGATATCTAGGTAAAACAGCTTCTGTAATGAGAAAAAAATGTAGAGTGAGACTTCATTGGGTTCCTCAGAAATTGATTGGATCATTGGAGTTGGGAGGAATAAAAACTGCCTGGTCATTGGACAGTCAATATAGCCCCACCCTCGCATGACACGTCATCTAGAGAGGAGAGGCGGAGGGAAGGTTAATGTTTTGTCTAAAGATTACAATGGCACATGCATTAAAAAATGATAATAATGACATGCATGGATAAATGACTTTTAATAAACAAGGCAATATTCCATAAAAATAAGAAAATTATATTTTGATTTCATGGTGACTTAAAAATCACAAGGCAAATTTCCAAATCATTGAACATCCATTGGAATACAGTTAAATCAATAATTAGGTTAAAAGGCTGTAGTACAGTTGTAAATCAATCTATGGCAGCCGTGACTGCTAGAAAGTGCAACACTGGTCACAGCTCTATGGAAGAGGGACAGATAGAAGCTGCAGTTACAAACCTCCACAGCTTCTGAATCCAGCTAAGGGAAGTTTCTCAGTCTGATGAGGCTAAAGCTGAGCCGTTCGACCATCAGACTAAACTTTGATCTAAAAGGGCTGAATACTTCTGCAAACCGTTGCTTTGTGTTTAATAACTAACTCATTTTAAATATGCAGACTTTTATTTTAACATCAACGTTTCTGTTGATGAGTGAACTAATTTTAAGTCCTCTGTTGTTCAATGCGGTGAAACAATTAAACATGAAAACTTACACTAAAGGGGTTAATACTTTTTTACAGCCACTGTATTATTAATGTAAGTGCTTGCAAAGCGGCATTATATTGATAAAGTGAAATTGAAATTTTTTTTGCTATTCATTTTCTTCTACAATCCTCTGCAATTTAGCCTGAAGCACTCAATGTACAGACGTTTATAGATTATTTCAGTCTTCGTTTTATTATATTTTTGGAAAACTTTCTTTGCTTATACTTTCAAAGTAATTCAAGACTAAACCTTGCAAATCTCCCTATTCAATGTCAAACCAGCAATGATGTCATTGTCATATTTGCATGCTAAATCTTTCTAGTGTTAACTCACATACTGAATTGCTTGATCTGTTCTTGCATTGATTGTAACCATCTGTAGCTTGCTTTACACGTGAAAAACATGTTATGACAATGGCAAAGCGCATCCGATGCGCCATTTGAGTTACACAAAACCAAAGACTAAAATCTGAACTGGCCTAAAACTTCAACACTCTTCTTGTGCTGCCTTGCAACCACTGCTATTTCCTTTAGGAATCGCAAATCTGTTTATCATTCACATTCTCGATGATGTCATGCTTCCTTGTATTGATGTTCACAATTCTTAGCCTTTGATTTGTATCCAGAAACCTCATGCAGTGGATTAAGTGTCTTTGTAATGTGCAGATTTGGGTATCTTCAGAATGCTTATTTGCTGCCTTGTGTGAATTTGACATTGTTTTACAAGAACTAAATCGCAGCAGTTAAACATAAAACAAAATCACATCATGATTTTCTCCCTGCGGAAAGCAAGAATGTTTCTTTGTTTCATTTCTTTGAATATGTCGGCCTCACAGCAACATTAATTGCAACATAAAGCAAAGCAGCGTTCTATGTCAATCAATCTTTGCACATACAGTACAGTATAATCACATAGAAAATAGCCAAGCCTGATATTTCTTGGCCCTTAAAAATAATTTGGCCTTGTAAAGATGCGACAGTGTTATGCCAACTAATAAACAGAAGGAAGATGTTTCATGTTAGTGCTTGATCCTTGTGCTGGCTCAAACAGAAACCGCCTGACAACTGTCAGAAAAGACAAATGACTTCACATAGATCTTACATGAACAAAGTACAAACAAACAGGCTCCTTCTATCCTCATATTTCCCATTACATTAAGAGTATGGATTGTTTTGCTCCATTAAACAATTAGATAGTTATATTATTCTCTGATTGAATTGCCTTGTCGTCTAGGAGAACATTTCCAGAGAACTCACGTAGAGGCGAACATTCCCCACCAAGACTCCCAAAATAACAACGGCCCGCTGGAGTTGAATGCTTTATATTAGTTTAATTTAAGTCACATTTTAGAAGTCAAAGTCCCACAAGAAACTACCAAAGTTTTAAAAGCTATAGATTCATAACGTTTTGTGTTTATCAGCTTTCCTCCTGCGATTTTAATCACTGCTTCTGTTCTGATCCAAGCACCATCACGGAATAAGTTGTTGTTGTCTTTTTTTGGCCTAATGTCTTAATGTGTTTGCATTACCTCCTTTAGGCATTTCCAGGCGGGTTTATAACAGTCATATTTACTAATCACAGTTTGATTCTCCAGGATTCCAGACCGCTCATGCCACCCCCGGGCTGGTGCTTTTTTAAGTTGGCGACATTTGAGACTTAAAGTTATTTTCTTATTTTGCTTGTTTGGTGGCAACAGTGGAATGTGTATGATGTTCTTTGGCCCACGGCATCTCAGACAACAGGATTTACCCCGTATTAACTGTACTGAATGTAGATTGTTATTGACTGAGTCAAAATTTTTCTCATGGATGGATGTTACCAAACCGGCTTTTTGCATTTGCTTTTTAAACTACCTCACTAATGCCTGTAGAACTATAGAGTTTAAATACATAAAGTAAACTCTAGATTTTAAGTTTGCATTTACATTTTATATGCTTTGATATTTTTCCATATTTAAGTAAGGTTATGTAACCAATAACGCCGAGGGCTTTTTTGTTTGTTAGCTTTTATAGCTGTTCTTTGTTCTATACAATCAACCGGAAATTTGGTTATATTGGTATGTGGGTGAAAACTAATGCAATACTGAACACACAGTTATATGTCTGCTATGTATGGGTGAAGCTCACGAAAACATGGGATAATATTTTACCCTAAGATCAAAAGAAAAAGGTATATTTTTTGGACCAATAAGATTTTTTGGATGTTGCCTTTTTTGTGTGTTGTGCTACTGTTTTAAGGACGATTAAGCACATGCTCCCCAAAATTATTATTAGCATAATGTGTCCAGAGTTGTATCACTTAACAGAGGGTTTCTATGTTTTTGTAATTTCCATTATTCTCAATGATGTTCTCAGTACATTGTTTTTACTGTCATTTTTTATAAAATTATCATAAATAATATACAAATAAATACTTTACAGTTTTTTGTTTTACAATATTTGTGTTAAAATGACAGTATGTACTGAGAACATCAGAGTAGTGCATAAATATTGCATGTAATAAAATGTCACTTTTCGATTTATTATCAAAATGGGTCCTAAAAATATATAATGGGTATAATGGGTCCTAAAAATAAGCTTCATTTTCTTTAACAAAAATAAATGTTGGGGTGAATTGTGACCTGGTTTTGTGAGATTTACCCATATGCTAAACAGAGGTGCTATTTAATGTTGATAACTGTATAGATGAACACAAGGTTTAGTGTTTCATAGACATTGTGGCTGGAAAAATGTTAGTAAGTCGATCATCAGAGGAATTAAGGTTTGGTTTGCTTTTGAAATGTTAATGTTATTAAATATTGAATATATTTCAGCTGCAGAATGCCCTTCATGAGATTTAACTGCTAAAGGCTGTGGACAGTGTGTATGTCTGTATGTCTGTCCATCTGTTGTGTGCTGCTGGTACTGTGGAGAAATTCATAAGGACAGTGTATTGGTGAATTTCTAGGCAACGGAGATACTGTGTAGCCAAAAAGTGATTAGTCTGTGCTAGTAGCATTTACATCCCAAACAATACAACTCCATACACAAACAATAGCTAAAGTCTAACAGTCCTACATTTTTACAGCAATCTAAATATATTGTCTGTATTATGTAAATTAATAATTGACTGATTGGTATTTAATGGTCAAAACTGAAATCTAGAATACAGGAGGGCAGATGGGAAATGCACATATACGTAATACATTGTTTTTGAAAATGGCCAAATATCAGTCCTTTAATTGGTCTGGACAAAATATTGATCTGTTACATGACAAATTACATGAAATTTCATATCTAGTCTTTGGATATTTTAAGTTATAACAATAGTGACTGAATGGAGCCCACATCAGACTCCACAGTATTTTTCCCCAGATACACTAGAAGATGGCAGATGTATGATTTCTGTACTAAAGGCATCAGCCCACCAATCTCCCGCTGTCACTCTGATCCACCCGAAAGAAAGAAAAGAAAATACGACCCTTTTAAAAGTTTCAGTGTTTTCCACAAACTTTAGGTCTTGGAAATTGAAACTGCACACGGCAGTCCAGACTATTTAAGTATTCACATAAAGCCTAGAAGGGCCAACAAGAAACGGGTGCTTGGAGAAGATCCGCAGAGTAGAGGAAGGGTTTTATTTTTCTGGTTTTGAGTTTCCCTCCAGCACCAACTTACCATCTGTCCACCTGGAATTCTGATTTCCCTGGTCGATGTCCCCGAGTTCTTATGAAAATCTATACGGGTCTATCTAGAATGCAGCATGTGTATTTCCCCCCAGCTTATCCTCGACAACGGCAGATTGATTTGTCTTCAATGCCACATACGCTGTCCTTTTGTACCATGACAGAAAACCCTTTAACCTGTCTTATTCGTGTGTTGGTGTTTAACTGCCTTCTCTTTTTCCTCTGACAGCTTTAGCTCTGTGCATATAATGCCCGTAACCTCATGACATGTTAACTGCATGTGATCGTGGACATGATGGTTAATTCATTTTAATCTCTTTTTCCCCCTGCACTCCTTTTATTCTCTCTTCCAACGCTTAAAATAGAAGTGGAGCAAAAAGGTAAATCACTGACACAATCAGCTCCTTGTTTTTCTTTCTGTAACATTTTTTTTTGTGGTTGTAAAACCTTCCTGTGCCCACTCTTGCCATTCTGAAAGCAGGCAGTAGCAGAAAGAGTCTTAAATAAAAATCATAATAAAGAACAAGTTAAAGTAACTGTACAGCAAAAAATAAAATCCTGCCGTTATTCACTCGCCCTTGTGTTGTTTTAAATCTGTCTGACTTCTATGTTCTGTGGAACGCAAACAGAGTGCACTGGTCACTATTTTTAATGCAGTTACTGACGCTTTTATAAAGCTTTTTAAAAGGATGTAAAAGCACCTTAAATGTATTTTAAGTTATAAAGTTTAAAATCATAACATGTGGCTTCAAGTAGGCTTAGTTGTATAAACTACCTTTAAGATACTTTAATGGTGCTTATTCATACTTTTGAAACATAAAAAAAAGCTTCGGTTTTCGTTCATTGTAGTTGCACGGAAAAGTGCGACCAGGACAGTCTTCAAAATTTCTCCTTTTGTGTTCCATGGACAAAAGAAAACCATTAGGTTCTGTATTAACATAAGGGTGAGTAAATGATGGCGATTGACATTTTCGAATGAACTATCCCTTTAAATGTTAGTGGTAATACAGAAGTTACGAATGCCCCATTTTCCTTTTTTTCCTGTCCTCCACACTCTTTAATTGCCTGTTCTACCCCAGTCCCTACTGCACACCCCCAGCATGCTCTGGTAACAGGTTTCCTCTAGATTAACTAGATTTACACTCTACTATTCTTGCTTTCTCTTCCTATAATTTTCTGTCTCTCTCACTCACTTTCTTACTTTACCCTTTCTACATGTTGATTATCATGTCTTTGTTAAGAAGAAAGGAAACCCTTTATGCTGTAACATTATTGTGACATTAGGCCCGTAGGAAAGACTCTCTCAGGTAAAGCATTAAAAAACTGTGGAAAAAGGACACAGACTGCCTGTATGCTGCTTTCCTCTGTGTCTTTCTCAAGCCTTATTTAGTTGTCTGCTTTTATTTGCAGGGCAGATTTGTCGTTTTCTTACCTTTATTCCTTTGTGTTTGGTTGTGGTTTAATTTCTCCATCACTCCCTTCAGTATGTCCAAGCAGCAGTGAGCCGAAACTGTTTGCTTACGGACACATAAAACTGTTTTTGCTTCCGTTTAAGCTTCAATAACTTTCAGATCCAGATTCTTCGCACCTTTCACTGCTTGTGAATGTGGGTAGCTGTTAGATTTTTTTAGTGTGTGTTTCTGTCTTCACCAACTACCCAGTTATCAGACTGATGTAGAGACAAATGGGCACTTTGCCCTCTTCTTTCATCTGCAGTGAGCTTTGTTCGCTTACGTTTGACTGTTTTCTGCTCTGTTCTTCCCATCACTAGTTTTTGTTTGTCCCGGAACTCTGAAAGCCGTGGGAGATCCTTCGTTTCTGTACGAGGCAGAGCAACAAGCAGGGTCATGGTGCAAAGACCCCCTACAGGCGGGAGACAAGGTTTATTTCATGCCCTGGACCCCTTACAGAACAGATACACTTATTGAGTACAACTCACTCGATGACTTTCAAAACTCTCGCCAAACCACAACTTACAAACTCCCCCATCGGGTCGACGGCACAGGATTTGTGGTTTACGATGGGGCTGTGTTTTTTAATAAGGAGAGGACACGTAATATTGTTAAATTTGACCTGCGGACTAGAATTAAAAGTGGGGAGGCGATTATAAATAATGCTAATTATCATGACACCTCGCCATACAAGTGGGGTGGAAAAACAGACATTGACTTGGCTGTAGATGAAAATGGCCTTTGGGTGATCTACGCCACTGAGCAGAACAATGGCATGATGGTTATCAGTCAACTCAACCCCTACACCCTTCGCTTCGAGGCCACCTGGGACACGACCTACGACAAGCGATCAGCCTCCAATGCTTTCATGATCTGCGGGGTGCTGTACGTGGTCCGGTCCACCTATGAAGACAACGAGAGTGAGGTCAGCAAGAGCTTAATCGACTACATGTACAACACCAAACAGAACCGAGGCGAGTATGTGGACATCCACTTCCCCAATCAGTACCAGTACATCGCTGCTGTGGAATACAACCCTCGGGACAACCAACTGTATGTGTGGAATAACTTCTACATTCTGCGATACAATCTGGCATTCGGACCTCCTGATCCCGCTCACAGTAAGTCTTTTCTTGTCCATCCATCTGCACACTTACACAGTCCCCATAGATATCTGTTGTGGTCCTGCGATTTCGGCCACTGGAGTTGATATTCCTCTGGCACCCGAGTCTGTGTGTCAAATGTCACGGATGAGTTTTATTTTCAGATTTAATTTGTGCTTGATGTATTCCGGAAACATTTTTTGACTGAAAGCAACATCTTGGAGTGAAGTGGTGGGTCACACCAGTAAACAAAATCATAGGCGTCATAAGCATACAATAAGATGTGTCCCAGAGGGGTTTCAAAAGGCAGAGCCATCCATCCCTAGTGCGTAGACTCTTGAGACCAAACTCCCTCCTGTTACCCCTTGGAGAGGTAAACTGCTATTCTTATTGGTGGAGGGTTACCTGTCTGAACAGGTACATCAGCAGCCGTGCAGCAACAGTGGCTCACCCCTGGTAGAATCTCATTCCCTAACCATCTCCAAACAAACAGCTAACACAGTGACTTGTAGGTCTCTGAATGTGTATATGCTGAGAGATGGTTCTCCTTGGAGACCAGATCGGTCCCAAAGGTCACGTCAGCACAGACTGTTTTTAATTTAGCTGTCAAGAGCAGGGACAAGATGCCCAGACTATGTGTCAGATCATCTTTACATTGAAAAAAATAATAACTGTAATTACCATAATCCCAGCTCAGCCTTGAGAATCTTGCATTACTGCCATAAGACTTGCGTAAGTGTAGAGGTCAAACAACTTTACGCAGATTAGTGGGGCTTAAGAATTTTTAAAACCTGAACGTCTCATCAGCTGGGATCCAGCAGTGCCTACCTTGCTGATAAATCTGCTTGTGCAGTTAGTACAGTAACCCTACCACGGATGCCTTATCAGAACCTGCAAAGCAGAGCTTGCAAGAGCCTTCTCTGACTCTTCCAAAACAAAGTTTGTAAAATAGTAATCAAGTAAAGAAATGGTAGTGTTGTCTAGTGGTTAGTAATATAGGCTGTTAATCAAAAGGTTGTAGGTTCAAATCTGTAGGGCCAGTCTATGATGTATCACCTTTGAGCCCCTGATTAAGACGCAGTAAGTTACTTTGTATAAAAGCACCAGCTTATTGACAGTGTATTTATTATCAAGCCATAAATACTCATTAGTTTACTTTTAGCATATATAACACCTTCAGAGGATATGTGATATTCATAACCACTCTAAATGTTTTATACAGCATTGTAGTCTACATTATTATTTGCAACAAGCTAAGTGAAAAATTCATCCAAGATGGTGTACAAGTATGATAAAAACAACTATAAAAATGTGATTATATTTCATTCAATATAGAAAAGTATCCAAAAAACTAACCATTAAAAATTAACTACTTTAATCAAATAGTAGCAATATGTAACTTGTGCTTATTAGAACAAAGAGTTGCTTAGCAACATGCTACTGCCAATTTTTATTTAAATCAGTCGGTCTCCCTATTTACTTGGTGTTGTGTGAAAAGATTAATGTGTTCCAAATTTGTTCCAAATTTGTCACAGATGAGACAGATACCTTCTGCCTTATAAAGTGGCTACCTGCCTTCTGTCTACAGCAAGTCAGCTTCCTATATTTTAAAACAGAACCATAACCCATCCAAAGGCTGCGCATGACATTCATAACTACTTTACTGTACTGGCAAAATCTGATTTCCTCTTAGATCATAGTAGTCATTACTAGCATGCGCCAGCAGCTATTCTTTCGTCCGTAGTGATTACTAGCGCTGATTCAAAACCGTCAAATAAATTCATCCCTACACATGCAAGCAATTAAATAAGAAATATCAACTCAATATCACTTTAAATGCAAAGTATTAGGGCTTAGATTTGAAATTCATTGAACATTTCTCTTGGGTGTTACCTCGGAGGATTCAAATCTTTCATTAAAGAAATGTTCAGAGTGTTACCACAATGTTATCCACTTGTGGTTCACACTTGTACTATGCAGCTGATTGAATATGCCAATATATATCTGCTTCTCCTTTAGCTGCATGTAAGGGAAGCAATTAGCTCTACAATCAGTGCTGATGAAGGACAAAAACATGCTAATTTCACTAGCATTAGCTCCTGTGCGGCGCACAAGTTGAACGATACCCCCTCCCCTCACTTGAATCTAATCTGCCATCATTTTTATACTGATGTGTTTTCTCTATTTTAGACGTGGTGATTATCTCATCATCTCAATAATCAGCTCACTCTTATAGCCGCCGGAGTTGTGCTCTTTAGAGTTGATGTTTGCTCTACTTTACTTCGATAGCTGTGAAATTACCTTGATTTTTAGATGCAACTCACCACTACAGAAAAATAAGACATGAGAGGGAAAAAAATAAGCCACTCCTCTTAAAGGTAGGATAGAAGATAACAGTGATTATAGGATTGTCAGGCTATTTGGGGGAAAAACATCACATTTCTGACCTCATCTTTATTAGTCTTGCATTGTCAGACTTTTGCCAACTTTTTAACTGCCCACTTAAGACAGAAAGTGACTGACTGAAATGTAAAGCAATCAATCACAGTTTTAAAGTTAAAATTTGGGTGGCTTTATCTAAAAGAATTGATACCACAATAATAGGCCAGGGCATTACTTGTGGATATTTTGCTTAAAACTACCTCAAATTCAAAATTTGAATAACCAGGAATATGTAGTAATTAGTTCATACTCAATAATACCCATTGTTTTGTGTGCCTGGTAGCTTTAATTCGCTGATAAACACGTCATTGTTTTCAGGCAAACTGGTGTACTCTGACTCACTAATATTATGTAGAAACGAGCCAATCACACTGTAACTGTCGATATCCTGCTGTGCCCGAGGCTGTTAATAGTTCTTTTTGTCAGCAAACCTGAATAGCATACATTTTACTGCAGTTTACTGTAGGCCATCTGCTGCCAATCAGATTCCACTCTACTGCTAGATCAATCTAGTGTATCAATAGCCAAAAGGACCTTTTATCCAACCACATCAATAATGTGACTGTACAGAACATGGTTATTCTGGATGTTTTACTGTAACATAAGCAGAGTATTAATAGTTGAAGTAACTGTACTCCAATGAGTCGCAAATGATTGGTACATAGATCGTGTACTGTATGCATTTGCATTTAGAACTGCAGTAGGTCAGCATGTATCTGATTTACAGAAATGTAAGAGAAACAAATCCAATTTAGTTTTAAACTTGAGGATGCAGTAGCCATGTTTATTTGGGTGTTGATGTTTATATGTGTTTCCCCTATATGTGTTTATATGTGCAATGAATACAGAACAAATACACTACCACAGAATACAGACACACAGCACAAACATAGAACTGCACAACCGACAGTTTTTGTTTCATATTACACAACATGCTTTTGTTTGATTAATTGATTGATTTACTCATTCATTCTACATGCAAGGATAACACATTTTATGTGATATCTGCCACAAATATTTAATAACATCATATACTGCAGAGAACCATTTGATGAAAGTGGAAATGATTAAAACCAGCAGCAAATTTATACTGTAATCATCTTCATAATGGAGAACCATCTTTGATCAGAAAAAGCAGATAGTATTTATATTTGCCATCTGAATCATGGTGGAAAACACACATTCTGCTGCTTGCTGTTTAATCTCATTTTTCCTTGTCATTAATGGAATTAGTTTTGACACTGGTCGTGATAATTGGCAGTTTAGCCATCTGACATTGCACTGATGGTTGGGGAAAAATCCCAGAGCTTTTCTTACTTACTAAAATACTGCAAAAGACCGCTAATGGATTTGACTTTATTTTAGTCTCACTTTTACTGTCACATGGATAAATTGCTCAGCAGCCTCTATTTTTGTTAAAGACCTCTCTTGAAATATAATTTTTCCTGTTATGACTGTTTCCTGTTAAATCTGTTAGAGGCAGATTTTTTTTCTTTCTTCCTTTGCCAGCCCCATTAATTCTCTTTCCATATTTTTGTCATTCTCTGCCTACACAGGGCCCTTCTTTCAGCCCCACCCACATTTGCCTGTCCCTGTATACACCACCCCCTCTGTCCACCCTTTTGTCAGCCCCTCCCTTTGTGCGTATAATTCCATACTATAATGTGCCCAAAAGTGAACTACACCTAAATAATGTTTTTAAATTAAACCATCATTTTAATAGTATAACACCATTTAAATAGCTAACATTTTAATAGTATAACACCATTTAAATTTGCAATGAATGTGATTCCAGTACACAGGTATGTTGTGTGTTATCACCACAGCATGTGAATATTTGGTTTGAAATTGTTCCTTGGCAAGCAGATAATATTTCTCATTTTCCAAAAGTGTACTGAAGGCTCCTTTGAGCTTAATGGGAGTTGGGCTTATAGAGAAATGGCCTGTTACAACAAAGAGAAAATTAATATAGCTGTACCCATAAATCTGATTTCAAAGGCTTTCTGTTTAATAATGACAGACACCTGGGTTGTATGAGACTGCTGACTGAAGTGTCCATTGACTGTGTGTATATTCAGAACTGAAGGACACAGCGCAACCAACTCTGAATTCAAAGTAAAGCACAATGATGTCACAGTCTGGAAAGTAATTTTAATTACATGTACCATACCATAGTTTTTATTTGTACTGTGGTACTTTGGTATGCTTTGAAGTATCTTAAAATACCACAGTCTATGAATATAGAAATCTTTCATACGTGCACACATTTCATTTCAGTAAAAGATTTAAAATCTAAAGTAAAACCATAATCTTTTGAGTTCGCTGTAGAACTGAGTTGATCTCATGCTATCATCACATACCATTAAACAATTCCATCTTACTAATAACAAATTAAGTAAATTTAATGAGAAAACATAAGTCAAACGAATATATGTAAATGTAAAGCAGAGTGTTGCTAGCAGCTTGCTAATGGCTATTTGAAGCTTGCCCTGTGTTTTCTTTGATAAATTGGTTTGTACTTACATTGCTTTTTCCTGTATAAGCTTACAGATAAGTTGACAAATGAGGCTCTCGTACTCACTGTGTTTTTGTCTAATACAAAGAAAAATAACACATTTAGGTACCACAAAAAACCACAATCTTGTAACAGATGCTTAATTTTACCTGATCTGCAGTTAAAGGCAGTATTATCAAAATTGATATTTTTTAAATAAACGGTCTTACCATGCGTGATAAATTAGTCTAGGTTATTTAAAAAAAGGTTGTCTTTAAAATCTTTTACCAGATTTTATTTTAAATGAAATTTGCTCCGCCTCTAAAATGACTTGCATTTTCGTTGACATCACCAAGCCCTCTTATTTCTCAGCCAATCTCCTCTGCCCTCCATTTTGTTATGATTCAATCAGTTCCTTGTGGATTAAATTAAGACCAACCCAACATTTTTTCTTACATGCTTTATTCTCAGATACATTACAGATACAATACATTATATAACAGAAGTTTCAAACGGCATCTCATGTCTTTAACCAGCTTCACAGCGAGGACATTCTGTGCTAGAAATATTGGATTTTAAACTTGTTTTACACCCATCATGTCAAACTCAGAATCTGGAGTTAAAAGCCTAGTCAGCCAGCACACCAGTCACGCCAACCATGTCAAATCTCACACACATGGGTGAAAACTGTAAAGATCAAGGTGCGCAGGTAACGACACTACAGTGATTTTTGCTCAGTTTTTGTCTGAACCAAAGCTCTGACTGGTCAGTTGACACTAATTCACAGTAGGTCACGTCTAACCTCAGAAAGAAAGCTTTTTCTTTCACTCGATCGCTCTCTTTCTTTCGTCGATGTGCATAGAGAGTGTTTCACACACACACACTGCGCTCAGATCTCTCACAATTCTATGGTCTGCCTCATCAATGGCTTTCCTGACTGCATGCTGTCAGTCTGCTTAGCCGATGAAAGCAGCAGGTGCAGTTCAGAAGGCTTTCTTGACTGTGAAACATGCTGTGAGTTTATATGTGTTTGTGTTGGGCAGTATCAGGTCAGGTGGGTCGAGTTTTACCCTGTAAATAAAGAAACAATACTAAACCGCAACACTTTTGATTTGCCCAGAACCCAGAACTTGTCAGTTTAAAAGTTTTTTAATAGATTTCAATTTCTAGGGCCTAAAGAAACGCACATAAATCTGTGTTCTCGGTTATCATTGTGTAACTTTTTAAGTTCTTATCTGTCAATGTAAACATAATTCAATTTCAGAAACAGGACACGCATTTCCAGTGTAAAGTGTGACCTGCAAACTTTACTCAATGTACAGTGATATGTTTGCCAAACAAATAGGTCTATGTATTTCTAGCCTTTGGCATTACATTAGATATATATTAAAATTATGAAATATAATGACAGAGCAACCGGGGGCGGGGGAAAATATATGTTCGCACAGCTATGCTGCTCAGCTACTGAGTAAAATTTTGAGATAAAATAGAGCTTGAAGGTCTTACAGGCCAAAATATTTTCTTTAGCAATTCATTTCTTTTATAAAGCACTATGTGCTGAAAATTATATCTCTGGCAGGTAAAAGAATATTTTATTGTATTTTGCTCCAGGCTTGACAAATCAGATGAGAAATGGGCTAGCACTAACAAAAAAAGGCAAACCTAAAACAGCAAAGAATGCAATTTGCGCGAACTGATCTTACCTGTTATTCTTTTTAGCACCAGCTATCTCAGAGGCATCCACGACACCGAAGTTACTAAAACCCACAACCACTACCACAACGACCGTTCAGCAGAAAGGTCAGGTGACTACGGTTACCACTGTAGGGACCAAAGCTGTTAACAAGACGCCCAAGTCACCAGCTGCACCTCCCCAAACCACCACGCCACCCCCGCTGGAGTCCTTCCCTCCTCCAGAGCGCTTCTGTGAGAGTGTGGAGCTCAGAGACATTCTGTGGCCTCAGACGCAGAGGGGCATGTTGGTGGAACGGCCCTGCCCCAAAGGAACTCGAGGTGGGTACATGTACCTGTTAAAGCAGTTTTCCGCTAACAGCTCTTTGATTCGTTATCAGTCACTCTTTATTTCACTCAGTTATTTTTTAGGGAAAGAGAAATGCAGTTGTTCTGTGAAGCGGAGCTATTTGTTGATAATAATTATCACAATAAACAAATCTTCCTCCATGCAATCTAGTTAATTAGTGTAACTGTTAGATGTTAGGTCTGATTGCCAAGCAAGTTTACATTTTGCAGTTTACATGTTTGGCAGACTGTTATCCAAAGTGACTTGCGGTGCATTCATGCTATACATTTTATGAGTATGTGCGTTCCCTGGGAATTGAACCCGTCACATTGGCGTTGACAGCGCAATGCTCTACCAGTTTATGATCTAAGATAATTCTGTAAAAAGTGTGACGTCCAATTTGCTTAGGGATTATTCATGTTCATAGCACAAACAGTGGTGGAGTCAATTGGAGTCAATGGAGTCAGAGTTTAAATGATTTACTTAAATCTCTAACCGTAAAATATGAGCAATAGTAATAGCTTGCGTTAACATATGCCACTAATAATGATGTACTTTTTTGAACAGGAACTGCTTCCTACCTATGTGTTCTGTCCACGGGGACCTGGAACCCGAAAGGTCCGGATCTGAGCAACTGCACGTCCCACTGGGTGAATCAAGTTGCTCAGAAGGTTTGTAGTTTCAAAACATTTCTGTCCTCCCAGAATGAGAAGAAAAAATGTGGCAGTTACCGAACACGGTGCCATAAAAAGTAAAATGCTCTCCAGTGCCATATTTTGTAGCTCATTCTTTCTGTTATCACTGGTTAAGATGAAGATGTACAGCCTTCAAACAACCATTTGGGATCCCGTGGATTGATTTGGTGCTCTTTTGAGCGTGTGCTTCGGTGTTAATGCGAGGTGTTTCCTGTAAATAGAATAGATTGTGCGCAACGGGACGCCAAACGTCCTGCGCGAGAACAGCAGAAATGCTTTAGCCGTTGAACCCGAGGACTGTTTCCAAATGCACTTCTAAAGTGTTACCAGTTTCTAATGATAGCTGTAATTGCTCGGAGGGGGCTACTGCTGAATCAGCGTGATGATGTCATAATGGGAGTCGAGAGTCTCATAGATACAAAATGATATTTTTCGGGAGCCATACTGTGAGGTTAATTTTTGTAATCTCTTAGATTCGGAGCGGGGAAAATGCAGCCAACCTGGCGAACGAGCTGGCCAAACACACCAAAGGAGCTATCTTCGCTGGTGACATTAGCTCCACCATGAGACTCATGGAGCAGCTGGTGGACATTTTAGATGCTCAGTTACAGGAACTGCGACCAAGCGAGAAAGACTCGACCGGCCGGAGCTTCAATAAGGTATTAACAGGATTTTATTCTCAACGTGATTTTTTAATGTGCCGCAGTATGTCTTGCTTAAAGGCTAGTACTTCATAAAGATTGTTTGACTTATTGTGTTATACCCCATTGAGAATCAACCAGCTGAATCACTCAAATAGTCCATCCTAATTCACATACTAACATACTCCTTCCCAAATAGTATATGCATGTTAGAGTTCACTCAGTATGCTAAAGGTGCTTATATTATATACTTTGTCTAGCAGACTGTCCAATCACCAGCAAAGTGCATATTTTAGTACATAGTACTGCACTGCTATATAATATGATTTGTGCCAAAAAACAAACACAAACAAAGCAACAAATATACAATGAAAAAGTAACACTTTTTCAAACACAAACAAAATAAAACACTCAATAGCAAGTATGTGACATGGTTTTCAAGTAAACCACAATCTTTTTTAACTGTTTTTAAGCTTGTTTTTTTTTTTACAAATAATGGTTTATGAATTAAATTCGTTTGCATTTTGCAAGTAACTGTGCCACTGTATAAACATGTTTAAAAATGTATGTATACACATTAAATGGCTTGAAGAGAAGCAGAAAAAAGAGACTTCTTTAAAGATAAACATATAATTTCATAAAAAATACTACAATTATAAAACAATATACAATTATTTTTAAATAATAAAGGTAATCTGAAAACATTTTGTTTTTCTATATTCGCTCAATGAAATGCTTTTGAAAGCAAAG